>JZKD02S2096852.1:1126556-1138460 GCA_000966675.3 Picea glauca
ATGATTACAATGAGGCTCTGAAGGATTTTTTACAATAAAAGGGAATGCCAAAATTCCTAGACATCCAAAAACCTAACCCTAGGAGATGAAGCACCAAACGTCATGTGGGCCCCGTTTGGGTAAGTTGGTACATCAACTTCCCGGGGTCGTAAATTTTGCATACAATCTCTATTTTAGGCGTATGATAGCTCGTTGGAAAGGTATCGTCGAGGAGATTAATTTTCTGGGCTCAATCATGACTTTGGCTATCATTGAGAACCTCGATCTCAAAAAACCTTCATTTAGGCCCTCAAAATGGCCCCGGAAGTTAAAACCTGCTAAAAATATTAAATTGCCAAAATTGTCAGAAAGTTGTTTTGAGCTAGTTGGAAAAGGTGGGTGGCCACTGGTATCCACCTGGATCAATCCTCCCTCCTTAGGAAGCAATTGTCTCCATTGCGTTGAGTTCCTGAGGGAGAAGGAAAAGCGTTTGTTGAATCTGCATCTTGGTGAGTTGCTTGTCTTGTTGGAGACGTCACGTTGTCCAGTTTGTGGAAGTCTATCACAAACTTGTTGATTTTGAGGTTGTTCAACAAGTTGAGATACATGAGAGGAAAGTGTGCAAAAGAAATATTTTCTCTTTGATGCAACCTTGTCGACCTGTTTCTGTTGGATAGAAGATGCTTGGGGCAAGGCTGTAGTGGTTGCAATGTCCTTTTGTTCTCCTTTTGAACAAATTGTGAAGAAGTTGAATTTTGCAGTATGAGATACTACCTTGCGACACTTTTTAGGTGGAATAGTAGTCGAAACTACCTCTGGTATTCTATAGAGATGACCCCCCAAAGTAACAATTATACTACGGGGTCGAGACTCATAAACAGCATGGCATCTCCACATATATGGTTGGCCCAAGAGTACATCACAGACATCCAGTGGGGAAACATCACATAATACCTCATCCTTGAAGGGTTGGATGTCATATAATAATTGACACTATTGGCTGACACAAACATATCATCCTTGGCGAAGCCACCCAATGTTGTATGGCTGCAGGTGTGGTGTTGTCGACAATCCCAACTGTTTGATGACCTCTGCTAAGATGAGTTTCTTCTGGCTTCCACTATCAACAATAAAATGCAGTGGGGTCCCCTTCACCCACATATGTGAATGAAAAAGGCACTCCCCCTCTTTAGGATCTCTTGGTTCTTCTGGTTGAATTGCTGCAGTAGTGACAATAGCAGTGGGATCTGTGTCAATGAGCTGTCCTTTACCATTATTTTCAGAATCATTTTCTGAATCAGGGTTCAACTCTTTGTCTTTGATATCGACCACTAATGACTATTTTGATTGACATTCATTGGTGTTGTGCCAAGGGTTTTTGTGGAACTCACACCATTTTCTTGTGTCCTTCTTTGTCTTCCCGTGACCCTTCTTTTCCTGTGTCTTGGAATGGTTTTCGAGAAACTGTTTATTAGGGCCGTATTTGTCATACTTTGGTTGTTGCGGATTTGCAAACCTGAACTCCTATTTGTTCTAGTGCTTACATTTCTGCTTAATTTTAACAACATATCGATAAGCAGCACCGAGTGATGAGATGTCTAGAAAATCCATTTCAGTCTGGATGTATCTGTGTACAGCCCCATGGTATTTCAAAACCAAATGTCACTTAGAGTCTTTGATACCCAGTTTGGTGCACAATGTATGGAAGGTATTGGTGAACTCTGGAACTTCTTGGCCCCTCTCTTGCCGCAGTGTGGTCCATCTCATGTACTGGTCCTCATAGTTTCCAACAGGGTAATATTGTTCCTTTACTGCATCCACAAAAAAATCCCAAGTGGGATCGACCCCATATCTTCCAGACTCCTATGTGGAACTTTGCTCCCAGTAAGTTTCCCACCAATGTTTGACATGAGGGAGAGCTTTAAGGAGTGCGAAGGTGATCTTTTCTTTGTCGAAAAAATTGTGAATTGAGAAATAACCTTCTAGCAGAGTTAACCATTTTTCTAGGGCTTCTGCATCTATCTATCCTTCAAATACAGGAATATCAAAGTTAACTTGTACCTTGAAAGGCGAGGTGCCTCCAAAGTGGCCGCTTGATGAAGATGCGCCTGATGCTACCGGCAGGCATTGAAGGATGTGGGAAAAATTCTCCATCATTTTGTCCCTCTGTCGCGTGAGAGCTTTCTCAAGCAACAGATTGATAGGATCGTCTGCTCCGTCATTTTTCTTTTCTTCTGCCATTGAGGGTTTCTTGGGTGTGCGAGAGAGATTGACTTCAAGAGAGACAATCTCAAGACCCAACTTTCTATACTCGAACCTCATTGGGGACATGCACTGAAAAAATGATCAAGAGAAGCCTTCTCTGATACCACTGATCTGGATTATTTTCGGCACGAAATGAGAGAGGAGATATAATAAAGAAATGCACAGAGAAATTGCAGATATTCAATAATATAATAGAAATGTATCAAAAATGCAACCATAAACACATATATACAATAATACATGATTTCTATGAATCAAGGAAATGTACAGAGACTGTAAAAATACAGAGTGAAAGACTCGTTAGAATGGTTGCAGCATATCTTTGAGAAGAGATGTGACGGCTACTCGCATTCGAAAGAAGATGATTACAATGAGGCTTTGAAGGCCTTTTTACAATAAATGAGAATTCAAAAAGTCCTATACATCCAAAAACCTAACCCTAGGAGATGAAGCACCAAAATTCATGTGGGCCCCGATTGGGTAAGTTAGTACATCAACTTCCTGGGGTCGTAACTTTTGCATACGATCTCTGTTTTAGGAATATTATAGCTTGTTGGAAAGGTATTGTCGAGGAGATTAATTTTGGGGGATAAATAATGCTTTCAACTATTATTTAAAACCTATATCTCCAAAAACCTTCATTTAGGCCCTCAAAATGGACCCGGAAGTTAAAACCTGCTAAAAATAGTAAATTGCCAAAATTACCAGAAAGATGTTTTGAGACAGTTGGAAAAGGTGGGTGGCCACCGGTATCCACCTAGATAAATTTGGAAAATAAAAATTGTTTATTTGAATTCCTCTTGGAAAAATACCCAATTTCAAAAAATAAATCAACCTAAACAGAGTTTGGGAAGTGAAGTTATGAACATTTTAAATTCAACAGTTTTTTAGGGTTTTTTCTGGAAAAAGCCGCGATTTTCTATCATAACTTATTGTTCAATTTTATTTTTTTTCTGTGATGGTTGCAAGACCGAAGAGTTCATAGGGTGCTAAAATGGATATTTCCTCTCAAATCCTCAAATAAATTCTACAAATTACTGAAGCATTCAAATCTCAACTATATGACACATTGGATGTCAAATTGGATGACTTTGTAGATGGCCTCACAAACGACCTCAATGATAGTTTTCATAGTATTCAAGATTCATTGGATAATACATAGGCTATATTTCTTATGATGGACATCAAGGATGAATATAATCAAGAAATATGTTCTTGGTATGATTTGGAGGCTGATTGTGATTATTGGTATATGGATACTTGTCATCTTTGGGATGACAACCACTTTCATATTTTATTTGATGACTCTAATCCACCTTACATTGAATAGCCTCCATTGTTCTCACTATGGTCCCTATGGGCCCCACCACAACCTCTCTATCTACCTTACATTAATGTTAGGTATCTAGAGAGGTAGTCGGTGGGGCCAGAAGGCCCATAGTGATAATAGTGGAGGCCATTCAATGTAAGGTGGCCTAGGTTCACTATATTATTAAATAAGGCTCACTATGGAAGTTATATATAATAAATGTAAGAGGAATTCTTTGAAGGTTCTACTTCTAGAAGATTCCTCCTCTAGAATGTTCTTAGGTGATGGTAGCACTATATAAATGTTGGATCATGTTGTCATTCATGCCAATTCTTTGATTATTTTGATGTCAAAGGATTGATCTCAATTGATTGAGTGATTAATTGATGTCAAGTGATTGATTGATGTCAATGGATTCATTGACTGAAAATCTTGATTTATTGATTATTGATGAACAATGTATATGTATTATCCTTGATGAGAATGATAGATATCAAGTGGAAACCAATCGATGAAGATGGATCAAGATGCATAGATGAAGATGGATCAATGAGTTGTCATTGATACATGATGAAGATGGATTATTTATATTATGCATAGTTTGATGACTCATTATTGTCTTGTCATGACTAATAAGAAGTACAAATGGATGAACTCCAAAGTGGTCCCCTTATGGTGAAATCTCTGATGGGAAGATGCTTTTTGGTTGAGTTGTGATTGAGAGAACCTATTCTTGTATGTGGAATAATGAGATGAAGATCAATGAAGTTATTGGTGAAACTATCCTAGATGTATAGTGTTTTTCATGCCATTTCCAGTGGTATTTGGAACATCGCATAACTCCTCATGGTTTGAGAGTTATCTCCCTACGAAGATGAATGACCCCCATACGAAGGCTTGAAGCCCCCAAGGTCAAAGAAGTCAAAGTGACCTAAAAGAAGAAATCATTATTTAAATGATAAAGTAAAGTGACAAAGTCAAGGTGTATTATTTAAATAATAAAGAGGAGTGACAAAATCAAGAAGGAATATTTAAATGATAAAGTATTGGAGAACTTTCTATTTATGGAAAGTGATTAACCCTAAAATAAGGAAAATAGGTTAAGTGACCTAGAAATGGGTTAAGTAACCCATAAATGGGTTAAGTGACCTAGAGAATGAAAGTATAAATAAGATAGCTATGGACTCTTGCGAAACATCATTTTTGTGGATCAATGGAGAGCTTCTTGTGAGAATATCTTTTGGAGCATTAATGGAGAGAATCTTGTGAGAGAATCTTTGGTGTGGATCTATTGAGAATTATTAAAGATATATTCCGAGAAAGAGAGCGTGAGAAGGATCTCAGGTATGCATCAAAGTTTCTTCAATATCAGAGATCTTGATGACAAAAGTCTCGGAGCTTCATAAACTCTAGTTTCTGATGTGTACACGGGTTGTAATGGGCCAGGGCGCGTACATATGCGGGCTCTATGAGGATAGGGTGCATACAGTGGATAAAATCATGAAGATTTATGTTTGAGCTAATGACTGACTATTGAAGACTATAGCAGGTTCCAGATCTGCATTCTATGGGCTCAGATCTATAACTGAGACACTGGTATAGTTGCATTATTGTCTTGATGGATAGTACTGTTTGTTGTGTTGTGAATTCTTAGGGAATTCTTGTAATGTTTGCTATGATTTGGTTTAGTTTGGTTGATGGAGTGAGCAGTACTCTTGTGATTTAGTGATGACATGATTTCTATGGTATGCTAGTTTTTTATACATGATTGAGATAACATTCATATTGATTGGTTATGGAGAATGAGCAAGTTATTGGAGAGCTTGGATGTGTTGTGATTGACTGGTGGTCAGATTGGACAGTGAGAGACAAAAGAGAAAGATAAATTGGTTGCAGAGGATCTGAGTCGAACTTGAAGGATAAACCCTAATAGCTCAGAAGGTATACGTAGGTTGTTGTATACATTGGTTGTGTATATATGTGAGCTATAGTGAGCCAGGGAGTGTACACACGTGGGCTGCACTACTGACAGGTCGTATACCTGTTGATAGATTGATATCTGTTGAGGATTGTTGCCTCATCTCAGTTGATGTTGAGAATGTAACCTGAGTCTTGCATATAGAGATGGTGCTCTTGTAGAGTTGTACTCTATTCAGTTGTTGCTGAAAAACCCTCGGATTGAAGTCCATAATAAAAAGAAAAATTGTACATACATCATATGTTCTTTGTGTTCCTTGTTGTAATGACTTGTTGATGATATATTGTCGATATATGTTGTTGATATGTACTCAAATATAACTGATTAATAATGAAAGAAATGAGTAATGGGCAAATGTTGAATGTTAACTAAGGAGTTTTGCGTAAAAGGGAAGTTTTGCGAAAAAGATCCCCACACTCATTCACCCCCCCTCTAAGTGTGGTAGGTGTGTCCAACAATTGGTATCAAAGTGGGCCTTCAATACAAGCCTTAAAAATCTTAAAGGAGATCCATAAACACACAAATGGATGATGAAGTTCCAATCCTTGATGAGGAAAACTATGACCCATATCCATAAGTATTAGTTGCAACTAACTAATAAGATCTCATGATTTGAATAGTCCACTTAGCACTCATTGCATCGGTGATTCTCACAGTGGTGAAGAAGTGGGATTGAAACTAGTGAAATGAATCACATAGGATCAATCATCGCTTCCGGGGCTTACACCCAGTGACCGAGACTTCCTTGGTGGTCACCCATCCCAAGACGCCTCTGGCTCAAGCGCGATTAACTGTGGTTTTTTCACAACAATCAAGCCCACTTAGCTTGCTACCCCATTTGAAAAACCTTAGCAAGTATTGTTCCTTATGAACTATCTAGTTAGAGCTCCCTTCACTCTTATTATTTAAGCATACAAGGGCTTTCGCAGTGCAACATATTAGATATCATTTTTGAAATTATCTGTGTAGAGTAAGTCATTAATCTATGACCCATATTCATGAGTATTAGTCACAACTGACAAATAATTCTCATGATTTGAGTAGTCCACTTAGCACTCATTGCATCGGGTGATGCTCACAAGGGTGAAGAAGTGGGATTGAAACTAGCGAGATGAATCACATAGGATCAATCATCAATTTTGGGGCTTGCACCTAGTAACCAGGACTTCCCAGGTGGTCACCCATCCCAAGACACCTCTGGCTCAAGCGTGCTTAACTGTGGAGTTTTCCCCAAAATCAAGCCCACTTAGCTTCCTACCCCATTTGCAAAACCTTAGCAAGTATTGTGCCTTATGAACTATCCAGTTAGAGCTCCTTCACTCTAACTGGATAGTTCATAAGGCACAATACTTGCTAAGGTTTTTCAAATGGAGTAGCAAGCTAAGTGGGTTTGATTGTGGGGAAAACTCCACAGTTAAGCACACTTGATACAGAGGCGTCTTGGGATGGGTGACCACCTGGGAAGTCCTGGTTATTGGGTGCAAGCCTCATAATTGATGATTGATCCTATGTGATTCATTTTTCTAGTTTCAATCACACTTCTTCACCCCTGTGAACATCACCCGATGAAATGACTGCTAAGTGGACTATTAAAATAATGAGAATTATTGGTTAGTTGTGACTAATACTCATTGATATGGGTCATATATTAATGACTTACTCTACGCAGTTAATCCCAAAAATGATATCTAATATGTTGCATTGCGAAAGCCCCTTTATGCTTAAATAATAAGAGTGAAGGGAGCTCTAACTGGATAGTTCATAAGGCACAATACTTTCTAAGGTTTTGCGAATGGGGTAGCAAGCTAAGTGGGCTTGATTATGGGGAAAACTCCACAGTTAAGCGCGCTTGAGCAAGAGGCATCTTGGGATGGGTGACCACTTGGGAAGTCATGGTTACCGGGTGCAAGCCTCAGAAGTGATGATTGATCCTATGTGATTCATTTCTCTAGTTTCAATCCCACTTCTTCACCCCTGTGAGCATCACCCGATGCAATGAGTGCTAAGTGGACTATTCAAATCATGAGAATTATTGGTTAGTTGCGACTAATACTCATGGATATGGGTCATAGATTAATGACTTAATCTACGCAGTTAATCCCAACAATGATATCTAATATGTTTCACTATGAAATCCCCTCTGTGCTTAGATGAAAACTATTCTACTCGGAGAATAGAGATGAGAATACATTTGAAAGAAATGGGAGTAGCTATTTGGAAGGCAACCATTCGTGGATAAATTTCATTGAAGAACAAGTCAAAGTTTGCAGCTCAAAGTGAAGGAAAGAAGAATGATGCATTGTCTCTCAAGACCATTCTTGGTGGACTCTCAAGCCCTATAAAAGAGAGCATGGGACAATGCACTTTTGCCATGGATCTATGGCTAAAGATAGAGGAGACATATCAAAGCAATAAGGAGAAGGAAGATATTGAAGATCACTCCATCAAGATACTTAAAGGTAAAGAACCCTCTAAAACCCTTGATTGTATTATTTCTAAATGTGATATTGAAAACATTTCAAGTGAAGATAAATAATCAAGTGATGATAGCACAAAGGAAGATCTTGAATACATTTCAAATGAAGGCAAAGAATTATATGTTGATGTTGGCAAAAAGGAAGATCATGAAGATATTTCAAATGAAGGCAAAGAATTGTGTGTTGATGTTGGCAAAAAGGGAGATCATGAAGATATTTCAAATGAAGGTAAAGAACCCTCAAAAACCCTTGATTATAATGATGATGTTGATTTTTTCTCTACAAGTGAAGAAGAAGATCTAGAAATAGTTTGTGTAAAGTTTGATGGTAATTATCCCATGAAAATAATAGAAGAAAATCTATTAAAGCTTCAAAAGAAAGTTGAAGAGGGTTTATATAGATATAGAAGTGATCATTATTATATAGACTATAACTATCTTTCAGATAACACTAAGAAGTTTCTTAGGAGGAGTCTAAGGCACATATTGAAATTAAAAGAAATGCACAAGGAACAACAAGAGAGCAATAAGACTCAATTAGAAGAAAAGGAAGAAGAGATCACAAGACTAAAGAATGGAAAAGAATATATAAATGTAGATGATGAGATTAGCAAAATATTTGAAACCATTTTCCATCTCAAGACCCAAGTTGAATAAGCCAAAAGAATAGAGGAACTATTGAAGAATCAAATAAATGAAAAGGAAGAGTCATGTTGTAAGTGAGAAGCTGAAATTGTTGATCTTAGAAAGAAGGTAGAAAAGTCAAACAAATTCTTGAATAGCTCACGAGTCTTGGATAAGATCTTGGAAATTCAAAGATCACCACTTGATAAATCAAGTCTTGGATACAAAGAAGAAGCTACATATGTTGAAGCAAGAACCTCAAAGAAGCATGAGGTAAGTCCATCAAAGAAGGAAGACAATTTTGCAAAGCAACCATCTACACAAAGCAAATAAAATTTCAAAAGAACAAAGCAAGGAAGACCTCAATAAGCTACTCTTGGGACACCAAAGAAAAGGTATGAAAGTATTTTTCATGGGAATTGTTATTCATGTAATGGATATGGTCACAAATATTTTGAATGTAGATCTTATGAAAAGAGATATAATGGAAGATTTTATAACACCATGAGGTGTTGGAGATATGATCAAGTAGGACACATTGTTGTTCACTGTAACACCATTAGATGCTACATCTAGAGTGGATTTGGCCACAAATCCCAAGATTTTTGGAACACAAGAAGAAATTCCATGATGAGGACTTCATATAGAATGGCTAGAAGAAGGAATGAAGTAAGAAAGGGAGACATCCTTGAAAATATGGATACTCAGAGCTCAAGTTCTAAGGAGCAGGGACATTTACAGAAGTGGGTGAAGAAGACAGAGTAGCCAGATCAGAATGAAAGACTGAAAGGGATTTCAAGTGTGTTATACACAGAGGCATATGTGGGTGACAGTGGTATCAATGGTGTACATGAGCAGGCTGACCTTGAATAGGTCATGTACATACGCGATTTGTTGTGCAGTAAACCGCGTATATGTGGGAAAGCCTTGGGAAAAAGGAAATGCACATGGATTGCAACTTGATATGTTGGTATAACTCAGTGTTGCAGAATCTAACATTGTTTATTGCAGGTTCTGACATTGTTTGTTGCAGGTTTTCATGGTTCTATGTTAGATCATGTAAGGTGACAATGTAAAATAAATCTTGGGTGCATGGCACTAACCCATGAGTATGGATTGATGTTGATCTGTTGGGGTACATGGCTGGTACATATTTTAGTTTCATTGATATATCTTATGATGTATTATTGGAAGCATATGTTGGATGTCATGGTGAATGCATTTTCCATGTGGTTGGGCTACATATTGAGACATGTAGTTGGTGAGTTGAGTTGATAGTCATGTTGTACATCATTGGGGAGTCATAGCTTGTTGATGCATGGCTGATATACTTGCTTGGTGCAAATGATGATGCATGATGGTACACTCATAGATGCACATGGTTGTCATAACTGGTAGATGCACATGGTTGGCATATTAGTAGATTCACATGTTGGCATATGGTGGATACATTCCATGGATGATATCTATTGACGTACATGGTTAATGCACATGGATGTTGTGCATGATGTACTTGGTTGATATTCTATTCATGATTCTCTATTTTCATTATTGACATATCTTTTGTTTCATGATGTATGGTATGGCACAAGTTTGATGCATGAATAGGTCCAAGGATCGTCATAGAGAGAGTGGTTGATCTATGATCCTGTTGAAAATAGGGGGAGACATACCCATATGGGGAGTCATTCTTCTTATGATTCTAGGAGGAAATTCTTATCAGATGCATACCTAGAAAAGAGCTCTATACTTGAGGAAAGATCACAGAGGCATAATTCCAAGGGGAGTGATGGTAATAGAGGGAGCATGAGCAATGCATTTTCAGGATTACATCAGATTGATATCCCTTGTTCAAAAGGGGAGAGATTATTCAACGGAAACAAGATAGGGGGAGAATCCCTAAGGAGATTTCAAGCAAGGGGAGAAGCCCCAAGAGGAGAATGGACCGTTTCCATTGATGTCAAAGGAGGAGAGATAGTCACATTGATGTGATTGATGTTTATTGATAGAAAGACATAGTCTAATGAGAAGATATAGTCACATTGTTATGGGAGAGATAGTCACATGGTTGTGATTGATGACTATTGATGTAGAGCATGCCTTGTCAACATGTTGACATCAATGATTGGTGTTGACATCAATGTTGGTATTGCCATCAATACCAAAGGGGGAGATTGTTGGATCTGTTAGAAAAACAGGACCGTGGAACAATAAAATAAAACAAATGTGGAAACAAAACACTGAAGATGCACAATACAATAGAGACACAGATTTACGTGGTTCACCCAGTGTGGGCTATGTCCACCAGAGAAATTGTTAGGTCCTTCCTTTATTATTATCCATCATATGAAGGGATACAACGTACAACAAACCTGTTGTAACTTCCTCTTCTTTCTCTCACAGTCTTCTATCTCAGAATACAATATTCGCCATCCACCATAGCCTCAATACATTTCCCTTATAAAAGAGGGTTTCCTTCTAGGGAAAAAAACCCTAACATAATCTCTTCCGTTAGATCTGTGACCTTATAATGAACAGTCTAGATTTACAATGAAATTACAATATACATTTACAAGACAATTTTTCCTTTGGGGGCGTTTCCCTTGAACCCCTGCTAGGGGCCCGCTTTTCCCCAGACCCTACAGAGGAGGTACCCCCCCTCTGCACTCCCCCGTGTGGAAGAGTGTACATACTTCTAGGGTGTAAAGTCTTCATGGGGTATAAACATAGCTGAAAGTAAAAGACCTCTGAATCAGGAAGATAATCAGGCTCCACAACCAACAGGATCATGTTGTCATTGATGCCAATGTTTTGATTATTTTGATGTCAAGTGATTGAGTGATTAATTCATGTCAAGTGATTGACTGATGTCAATGGATTGACTGATTGAAAATATTGATTGATTGATGATTGATGAACAATGTATATGTATTATCCTTGATGAGAATGATAGATGTCAAGTGGAAACCAATCGATGAAGATGGATCAAGATGGATAGATGAAGATGGATCAATGAGTTGTCATTGATACATGATGAAGATGGATTCTTTATATTATTCATAGTTTGATAACTCATTATTGTCTTGTCATTATTAATAAGAAGTACAAATGGATGAACTCTAAAGTGGTCCCCTTATGGTGAAATCCCTCACGGGAATACACTTTGTGGTTGAGTTGTGGTTGAGAGAACCTATGCTTGTATGTGGAATAATGAGATGAAGATCAATGAAGTTATTGGTGAAACTATCCTAGATGGATAGTGCTTGTCATGCC
>JZKD02S2096852.1:1140139-1161892 GCA_000966675.3 Picea glauca
TAGCTCTATTTTTTTACTGTTGAACTTCTTGATCTTGATTCTATAATAACTTGAAATTATCTTTCAATACACAAATCACCACTGCAAAGCTCCCACTGAACCCAAGTTTATTGTAGACCCAAGATAAAATTGATCTATCAAGACTGAGACAAACCCTCAACAACAAAGAAGTCCCCCTAAAGCCAACACTGTGCTCTCATACCACATGTAAGTTTTAAACCTATGAAGTAAAGAAATGCATACATTTTCTTAATAAAAATAAAAAATTAATCAATGGATCATACACATAGTGAACATATATATATATGTGTGTTGGAAACCCTTAACTGGGAGAAATCCAACCTTCCTTGGTGTCACACCTCTCAAATTTTCATTGTATTAATTCCACCATTCGTAATACCATATATACATAATAATTTATGTATTTAGTAGCTACGAAAACCCTAATCCCTTAATCTAGGATTAATTTATAAAACCATTAAAAATAGAGAAAAATAGGGATCCTTAGACACAATCATCAAATCTGACGCACCCTCCCACATACATGCAAAGAATATAACACCTACCAAACATTAACCCCTTTGGAAAGCATGTTTTTAGCTAGTGATTCTTCTCAAAACAGAACTCCTACTAATGAATTTTCTAAGTGTAAGATTGAAGAAGCTAAAGTAAACCTATAAATATTGGAACTAACAGACCTTGAAATTTTGTATATAGCGGCCTTATGTACAAATGAAGAAAAAGAGAGATTTGTTGTACTATGTTGTCATTGATGTTAAAGGATTGATGTCAAAGGGTTGATGTCAATTATTGCCATAGTGATGTGTTTGTATCATTGATATATTGATTATTGGTTATAAGGTCATCAATGTAATTGTTGTCAAATGGTTGATGTCAAGTGGTGTCATAATGATGTGTCAATATTAAAGGGAGTTATATCATTGATGTCATGTCATGGTTTATAGGAAGAACCAAATGGATAAACTCCGAAGTGGTCCCCTTATGGTGAAAAACCTCATGGGAAGATGCTCTTGGATAAATTTCTCAAAGTAGTCCCCTTAAGGTGAAAGCCCTCACGGGAAGACGATTTGTAAAGTACAAATGGTTAGGTGGTTGAGTAGCCCAACATTGTGGTTAGGGAACCCAAGTTTTATTAATGAATAATGTGATACATGTCAATGAATTTTTACGATAAATTATTCCATATGGATAGTATATGACATGCCATTTCTGGTGATATGTGGAACGTCACATAACTCCTCACGATTAGATAGTTATGGCCATGTGAAGTTGGAGATCCCTAATTAGTTATCTAGAATCCTCTATAAGGTCAAAGAAGTCAAATTATTCTAGAAGATCCTAGAATAATTTGACCAGTCAAAGTGGTTATTCATGGGTTAAGTGGCTGCAACAAGAAAAAATTAAAAATAAATTAGTTGCAGCTAGAAGTGGAGAGTTTACTATTTTTGGATAAAGTGGTTAAGTGGAAAAAGTGGTTAAGTGGAAAAAGCGTCTAAGTGGAAAATGTTGGTTAAGTGGACAAAGTGGCTAAGTGGAAAAAGTGATTAAGTGTACAAAGTGGTTAAGTGGACAAATTGGCTATGTGGATAAAGTGGTTAAGTGGAGAAAGTGGTTACGTGGATACTTCTAGAGGAGTATAAATAACAGAGAAAGGGTCTCCCATTAGTATTATGTGAAGCATATTGAATATATACAAGTGACTGATGTAACCAAAGGATATCTAAGGTGAATTTCATATGGGAGGTGAAGTACAGAAGGATAAAATTCAAGGGAGGATAAAGTATTTTGATGATGATTTCTAAGGTATGTTATTTATAGGTCATCTCACCATTTTCATGATAACTGTTTTTATAGAATGATTTAGATGGAGAAATATGGAGGCTATTGAGAAAACATATCCAAGTAATGTTGATAACAATTTCATCTTGTGGGTCATTGTATTTTGGGATTTACACTACGTGGAAAATAGGGTTTGTGGCTAGTCCTAAAGCTAGTCTAAAACAGGTGTTCCAAGTAAAAACGTCATAATGTATTCATAACATATCCAAATTTAGTAATACCAAATGCATTTGTTAGAGTAAAATATGTAGTATGTTGTGTAACATTTTCATATCTATACAAAGAATATTTCGTGCATGGAATTCTCTACAAGTGTGATCTCTAGAATAAGCCAAAATTCAATAAGGTCTTCCATTTGTATTATAACTCCTTTTATGGGAGGTTCCAAGCAATGAAACCTAGAGGAATTATAGAAAAGACATCAAATAACAATGTTTACCATTTTCATACCTTTATTCATTACAGGTATATACTTATGATTGTTTCAATCTAGGGTGTTTGACTAATCCAAAATTAGTCATGTGAGACTAAATTAAAGTTTGATGAAAATGCTAGTCTCTTGTTGTTAAAGTTAAGGAAGTCTTGCAGGTTTATGATCACATACACCAGATTTGTTATAGAGTTACATATCATATTTGAATGATGATATTGATGAGACAGGTTGAGGTGAGAGGTTGTTGTGATAGGTTGTTCATAGTTGATGCACTTGTGTTGGTATAGATTGTTGGTATAGTTTGACAGATTTCTTTCTGTCTACAAGCTTGGTCTTGTACTTGAGGGATGGATTCATCACATCTCGGTTGGTTCTGAGATACATAGGTTGGGTCTTCCATTGATATCTGGTGCTCTCTTGGAGTTGATTCTCTATTTCAGTTGGTGCTAATAAAACACAAGGATTGTAGTCCATAATACAAAAGAAACTTATACATATATCTTGTGTTCCTTGTGTTCTTTATTGTGATGGTGCATAGCTATTTATTTTTAATGTATGCCATTGATATATATTTACATGCAAACAACTAAGTATGAATCGAAGTAATAAGTAATGATGTTGTGAATGGTGATTGTTAACTAAATTTTTGTGAGAAGTGTAAAATATCCCTCACACTGATTCACCCCCCACCCTTTCAGTGTGATCGATGTGTCCAACAATTGGTATCAGAGCATGCCTTCACTATAATCCTTACAATCTTGGTAGAGATCCATGGAAACACAACTGGATGATGAAACTCCAATCTTTGATGAGACAAATTATTCAGCATGGAGAACAGAAATGAAAGGGTATTTGAAGGAAAAATGAACAGGTGTTTGGAAAGAAACTATTGGTGGATTAGTTCCATTGAAGAATAATTCAAAGTTTTCAACTCAAAATGAAGAAAAGAAGAATGATGCATTAGCTCTCAAGACCATTTTCAATGGACTCTCAAGTTTTGTCAAAGAAAGCATGGGACAATGTACTTCTGCCACGGATCTATGGTTGAAGCTAGAGAAGGTATATAAAGACAAAGAAGACAATTCCATCAAGGACAATGAATGTAAAGACTCTCCAAAATATTCTAATGATAATACTCCTAGTGAAGTTGAATTTTATCTTACAAATTAAGAAGAAGATATAGTAGAAGTTTGTGTAGATGAAGAAAAAGAGTTGTTGAAGTTTAAATAAAATTTTTTATTTGATTTAGGTAATTTTAGAATGGAAATATGACATTATTCAATTGCTTCTAAGTATATTGAAAAATGCATTAATGAAGTCCTAGAAAAGTACCCAAAGCATATAATGGAACTAAAGAAAATTCTCAAAGAACAAGAAGAAAGTAAAAAGACTCAATTAGAAGAAAAAGAAGAAGAGGTCAAGATACTAAACAGTGAAATAATTAATCAAGAAGAAGAAAAGAAGAAGGCATATGATGATCTTAGAAAATGTCTTGAAGTTAATTTCAATCTTAAGACCAAAATTTAAGAAGTCCAAAGGATAGAGGAACTGTTGAAGAATCAAATAAATGAAAAAGAAGAGTCATTCTATAAGTTGGAAGCTGAAGTGATGATCTTAGAAATAAAGCGGAGAAGTCAAAAAGGTTCATTAACAACTCAACAATTATGGATGAAATCCTAGATAGCCAAAGATCTCCAAATGATAAGTCAGGTCTTGGATACAACAAGGAAGATATACATTTTGAACCTATCACTTCTAAGAAGGATGAGATAAGTCCTTTATTCTCAAAAGGTGGAAACAATGTTCTAAATCAACCATATAAACAAAGAAAGGAAGACATCAAGAAGCCATCTTTAAACCTCAAAGAAAATTCAAGAGAGAGACACCTTCATGGTGGAAACCAATGCAAAGGTATGGAATTGTTTTTCATGGTCATTGCTACTCATGTAATGAATATGGTCACAAAGCTTTGGATTGCAAACATTATGCAAGAAAATATAATGAAAGGTTTCATAACACCCTAAGGTGTTGGAGATGTAATCAAGTGGGACACATTGTTTCTCATTGTCACACATTGAGATGCTACAGCTGCAGTGGGTTTGGCCACAAATCCTAGGATTGTTGGAACACAAGAAGACAGTCCATGAAGAGTGTTTCATATATCATGACAAGAAGAACACGTGAAGATAGGAAGGAAGAAAAGGTTGAAACAATGGAAGTTTAATGAACCAATACTCAGAGAACAAGACACTCTCAGAAGTGGATGAAGAAGACTAAGCAACTAGAACATAATGGAATCCATGAGGCAAGCTCAAGCTTGACATTTTCTGAAGCATATGCGGGCTCCTATGGGAGAATTCACATACATATGCGAGGTGACCTATAGAAAGGTCACTTACATACATGAGTTGTTTGTGGAACAAGCCACGTACCTATGGAAAAATCCTTAAGAAGAGGAGTGTACAGATGAGTTGCAACATGGTTTTATTATCTAAGTTTGTTTATGCAGGGTATGACATGTTTTTTTCTAGGTTTCATATTCTTATGTGTGTTTGATGAATATATGGTGATAATATGTGGTTGAGTGTTGAAGCATATGATTGATGCCTATATTGGATGGATGGTACTAACCCTAGAGTGTGATTGAGGCATTTTCTATTGAGGAACAATGTTGGTTATGTCAATAAAATTATGGCACTTTGTTTATGAGATATATCATGATGATGTGATGCTAGCTAGAGATATATCATTGATCTATTGAGGGACACTCTTGGTACATGTTTAGAGGTATTGTTGTTACATTATACTTAATTTTTTTTATACAGATCTATTGTAGTACAAGGATGGTACATATTTGAGCTCCATTGACATATCTTATGATGTATTGTTATAGGCATATTTGTTGGATGTATTGGTGCATGCATTTGGCATGTGGTTGAGCTACATATTATGACATGTAGTTTATGAGTTGATGAGGTTCTTATGTTGTACACCATTGATGAGTCATAGCTTAATCTATGGTTGATGCACTTGATTTGGTACATGATGTATGGGATTATATAGTTGAGATTCTTGGTTGATATATTGATGGTTGAGATACATGGTTGTGGAACTTGTTCATGGTAGAGTCATATCATGAGTGATATGACACTTGTTTGAGGCATATGGTTGGTACACAGTTGGCACATGTTCTTTTCATATGGTTGATACACTCCATTGATGATATCCTATGGTATATTGTATGGTATTGATGTACATGTTCGATGTACATGGTTGATGTACATGGGTGTTGTGCATGGTTGGCACACAATATGGCACAAGATGTACATGGTTGATGTTTTGACGTTCATGATTCTCTATTCATTGTTGACATATCTTTTGCTTCATGATGTATGGTATGGCATGAGTTTGATGGATAGACAAGACCAAGGATCATCATAGGAAGAGAAAATCATTCTTGAGAAGTTGATCTATTTTTTGATTGAGCAATAGCATTTGCAACAGAAGTAGATTGCAGTGGTATCATATTGTTCATCTTGCAGAGAAGATAGGGGGAGACATACCCACAGGGGGATTTATTATTATTCCCATGATTGGTTGCAACAACATGATTCCAAGAGAACATATGATTGGCATCCATGCCATCACCATTGCATCAGATTGATATCCCTTGTCCAAAGGGGGAGATATTGTTCAAATGATGGAGTAGTAGACAGGGAAAACAACCCCAAGGAATGTAGACAAGGGGAGCATTGCCAAGAAGAGTTCAGGTAGGGGGGGTAGCCCCAAGGAGAAAAATACCCTTTTCCATTGATGTCAAAGGGGGAGAGATAGCCACATTGATGTGGAGATATGATTATTGATGGGAGAATTTCCATGTCCAAGTGTTGCCATCAATGATTGGTGTTGACATCAATGTTGGTGTTTCCATCAATGCCAAAGGGGGAGACTGTTGTATTATATTGTCATTGAAGTCAAAGGATTGATATCAAAGGTTTGATGTCAAGTATTGTCATAGTGAAGTGTTTGTATCATTGATATATTGATTATTGGTTATAAGGTCATTGATGTAATATTTTTCAAAGGGTTTATGTCAAGTGGTGTCATAATGATGTGTTGATATGAAAGGGAGTTATATTGATATTAAAGGGTGTTATATCATTGATGTCATGTCATGGTTGATAGGAAGAACCAAATGGATAAACTCCAAAGTTGTACCCTTATGGTGAAATCCCTCATGGGAAGATACTCTTGGATAAATTTTTCAAAGTGGTCTCATCATGGTGAAATCCCTCATGGGAAGACACTTTGTGAATTCCAAATGGTTAGGTGGTTGAGTATTCCAATACTGTGGTTAGGGAACCCAAGTTTAATTAAGGAATAATGTAATAAATATCGATGAATTTGTAGGAGAAATGATTCCATATGGATAGTATATTTCATGCCATTTCCAATGATATGTGGAACGTCATATTGTTGGCCCTTGACAAAGTTTTGGGGGAAATTTGGTCAGTTTTGGCCCACTTTTGGACTTCGACACGTTGGTCGAAGAACGAGTGCCCAGAAGGAGCTGAGATTGTGGATCTCACTAATTTTGAGGGTTATGTAGACCCAACAAAGGGTCCTCTAGGGTTATTTAATAGGTTTATGGGATGTCGACCCATGGGGTTTTCCCATGTTTAGGCCTTATTGTAAGGGTTTGTAAAATATAAATAAAGAAGAATGTATTGTAGAAGTAGCGAAGGGAAAGTAGTTTGAGTTTCTTTGTGCAAAGGAATGTATATGCGTTGATGGTTTGTGCTCGACTATGATTTTGTAGAAGGTGCTAAATGTTGTGATAGAGGGTTTGGCTCTATGCATTTGACCTAGTTTTGAAAGGAGGATCTAGTGCTTAGTGCGCAAATCTCCAGACTTGTGCAAAGATCGACTCTATTACTTAGTGCACAAGAGTGAATGAATGTAAGATTATGGAGAATAATAAAGAGACGAAGTGGTTTGTAGACGTAGCCCCACCCTGGGGTGAACCACATATATCTGGTGTCTCATTGTTTGTTTTGTGTTGAGTTATTGTCGTTATGAATCTACTTAGTACTTTCATTATGATGTGTAACAAATAGATCAGTTTTTGCTTAAGTACTTTACTAGTGTTAAGGGTAAATGAATGTTATATTTAACTTATAATGTTAAGTGATAAGTGCTCAGGGTATATTGTATTTTGTTGTTACTACGTCAATCTATATTTGATTATGTTCTGCGGTGTTAATAGGGTTAATAAAATAATGCATGTCACTTCCTAAGCATTAAAAAAATATTTTGGGAAGTACTCTTATCACATATTCATGTCCCAGCCTGGTTACAGACACCTGCATCCTATAACCCCCCTTCTTCTACCTTAGGTGTGATCCAAGTGGATATCGGTGGCCACCCACCTTTTCCAACTGGCTCAAAACAACTTCCTGGCAATTTTGGCAATTTACTATTTTTAGCAAGTTTTAACTTCCGGGGCCATTTTGAGGGCCTAGATGAAGGTTTTTCGAGATCAAGGTTCTCAATGATAGTCAAAGGAATAATTGAGCCCCCAAAATGAATCTCCTCGGCGATACCTTTCCAACGAGTTATCATACGCCTAAAACAAAGATCGTATGCAAAAGTTACGACCCCGGGAAGTTGATGTACTAACTTACCCAAACGGGGCCCACGTGACTTTTGGTGCTTCATCTCCTAGGGTTAGTTTTTTGGATGTCTAGGACTTTTGGAATTCCCGTTTATTGTAAAAGGACCTTCAGAGCCTCACTTTAATCATCTTCTTTCCAATGCGAGTAGCCGTCACATCTCTTCTCAGAGATAAGCTGCCACCATTCTAGCAAGTCTTTCACTCTGTATTTTTACAGTCTCTGTACATTTATTTCATTAATAGAAATCGTGCACTATTGTATATCTGTGTTTATGGTTGCATCTCTGATATATTTCTGTTATATTATTGAACATCTGCGATATCTCTGTGCATTTCTTTATTATATCTCCGATCTCATTTCGTGTCGAAAATAATCTGGATCAGGGTGAGACTTCACCTACTTCGCAGGTGTTGTCGAAAGGGCTAGTAGTCGAGGCTTATTTGGTGCATTGTTAAGCATTGAACCCTAGGTCTTCCCCCATGCCAATAAATGGTTTCGTTGTCATGACCTAGAACTGTGATTGCTTGGAACTTAAGTAAAGAAAAAGAGAAGCTTTGTGTGTATATTTGTTGTTGAAGTGCACAATACTCTACTTTAATTGCAAAGCTTTGTGCTAAGAAAGTAATCTTATTTGAAGAAAAGAGGTAAGATACTAAAGAAGCAATCTTTGTTCTTTGGCAAGAGAAAGATAAGTGAATTTATTTTTTTTGGAAGCATGAACTTAAGTATGTTTAATAGATTTTGTCCTAGTCTAAAGGCTAGGGCACAGTTGAAAGAAAGAGTTGATTTGAGTAAATTTAATGGAAATGAGGAAAGATATGTTATTCCTATCCATAGAAAGAATTTCTAGACTAATAAGTGGATGCAAGACCCTAGAAAGAATTTTTGCAGATTGCAGGTCCAACACTATGATCCTAGGGGAAGTGCGCAGTATAGAAAAGGTTGGGGAACATTTAAAAGAAAAAGAGGATTGACATTGTGTTATAATTGCAGAAGTCTGGGACATATTGCTAAGGAATGTTCTGAGGTAGGCCCTATTTGTCTTTGTTGTAAGGTTGTTGGTCATGAGGTTGAGGATTGTCCAAGGATTATTGCTAAAGTTGAAGGGATGAACATGAGACAAGAAAACTATGAAGAAAGTCAAGAGACTAGGGGAATGATAGAAAGTCATAAAGGGTCAGAAGAAGTTCAAACCACGTTATTAAAGTTGAAAGAAATGATGGATGTTCATAAATATGTCAGTCTAATAGAAATCCTGAAAGAAAAACAGTGCATAAGTGCAAGAATAGAAGACTTTGACATAGACTATGTCTTGGATGAAGAAACACAAGTGAGTATTATGATAGAAGAAACTTTGGAAATTTTGGTAAAGACTATTGCGGTACCTTCATTGGGAAGGATAGGATTTTTTAAGGATAAGATGATAACTTTATGTGGAAGAGTAACTAATGTACCTATTATTGTTCATGGAACATCGAATGAAGAAGAATTTGAAGTCATTCAGTTTGTTGGGGACAATGACCCTTTCCCACTATTGTTAGGTAAGACTTGTATTGAGAAGGATTAGGTCAGAAGGAAAGCAGAGGAAGAAGCTACAGAAAAGAAAAAGAAATAATTAAGGGATTTTATAGTTTGGAAAATAGACCGACTAATAAAAGCATGAGAGAATAAGTTGAAGCAACATAACAAAGTAACAACGTAGGAGGGACAAAAAGAAAGAGAATTAGCTATCAAGGTTGAAAGAATGCAAGAAGGCTTTAAGAACCTATCTATTCAAGAAAGAGGTAGGCCCACTCGAACACTTTTCCGAGCAATGAAATAACAACAAACAAGCCCCACTAACTAACACCAGGTGCCCCAGATCTAATGCAATAGATGTTTCTTCCATATGATTCTCAGTTTGAGTTTTATCACAAGTTGTAATTCACCTCCTCAAGCCATTCGAGGACATGTTGAAAATTTTATCTGGGGGCATAAAATCCAAATCGAGAATCATAACAGAGTTTCATAATCTATCAACTGTTTTTTTTGACAAGGCGCACATGACCATTCTACCCACAATCCCCTGGCACAATTTTCTTGAAAATGGACCTCTTGTTCAAAAATTGCATTATGTCTCATTAATAAAAACCCTAGTCCCATAGATCCTCTATCAAACGCTTTTTTGGGAAATAGAATGACAACGGAGGGGCCCCACTATCTGAAACCTAGTGCCCTGGATCCAATGAAACTAATGGTTTATTTATTTGAGTCCCAGTTTGAGTGTTATTGTGAGTGTCAACTGGCATCCTCAAACCATTCAAGGACATGCTGGCAATTTGGACCAATGGAATAAAATACAAACTGAGTAGCATAAAGGAGTTCCATAATATCTAGAATGTCCATTTGGCCAAGGACCATGTGACCATGCTACCCACAATCGCCCAACATAGTGTTTTTTAAAATCAACCTCTTGTTTAAAAATTGAAGTATTCCTCAATGAAAAAAACCCTAGTTTTGGAGATCCTTCATCATTTTACGAGAAATAGAATGATAGAGGGGCGGGGAACTAGATGAAACCCAGTGCCCCAAATGAAATGCAAAAAAAAGTTTTTCCATTCAAGTCATAGTTTGATTTTTATCACGAATTACAACTTGCCTCCTCAAGCCATTCAGAGAGATGTTGACAATTTGGTCCAAGGACATAAAATCCAAACCGAGCAGCATAATGGAGTTTTGTAAGCTCCCTAATTTCTACTTGACCAAGGCCCACACAATCATGCTACCCAAATCACCCGACACAGTGTTCTTAAAAATTGAACTCTTGTTCAGAAATTGCAGTTTGCCTCCTTGAGAAAAACCCTAGTTGTGGAGATCCTCTGTAAAATTATTTTCTAGTAAACAGAATGATAGTGGATGGACCTCATTGGTTGAAACCTAGTACCCTAGATCCAATGCAATCAACAACTCATCCATATGAGTCTAGGTTTGAGTTTTATCATGAGTTGCGACTCGCCTCCTTAATCCATTCAGGGGCATATTGGCAATAGAGATAAACATAAACCATGACCATGAAATAAACCTAGACCTGGACCTAAACCATGACCTATACTTAGACGTGGACCTAGACCAAGACCTATACCTACACCATTGCCATGACCTAGGCCATGACTTAGACAGACAAGGCATGTCAAGGCAATGCTTAGGTATAGGTCTAGGTCTAGGTATGGGAATGCAAGGCAAGGAAATGAAAGCCAAGGTGAGACATTCCAAGGATAATAAAATATAGATATGTCAAGGCAAGTTCTAGGTTTTGGTCTATGTCTACATTCTATATCTTGATATTAAAGTTATTGAGTTGAAAGATTATTTTTTATTTTTTATTTATTTTAAATAAGGCCTTGAAGTTATGTTTTTTTTCATGCAATCCAAAAGAAATTATAGATCAATAGTATAATGATACTACACTATAAAGATGGAACATAAACATGTTTAATGGCATCAATTTCTATGTAAATCCTATTAATTTATGATAATCCATGTTTCACAACTATTAAGATACCTAAGATATATGAATAAAGAAATCTTATTTTATGATGTTGAAATTCTCATGCAAGCATTTTTATATAATATAGATGGGATAATAGTTTTATCCCTACATTCTTAATTAATCCTTTGATTGTAATTTTTAGATATTAAACTTGTTCATTTAGTACAAGCATTATTTTTCTTAAAAAAAAAAAAGGTATGATACATGAATCCCATTATTTTTTTATTAAATTAACTTGATTTTTTTTTTATTACAAGTTAATTGACTTTAGAAATAATTTAATGGTGTTTATGATTATAAAGGCAAATTTCTTGTGGGAAACTCAAAGGACAATAAATTCTCTATAACGATGAAAATAACTATTTTTTTACAAACAATCATTTTTATAAATATCATAATGAAAGTACCTTTTAGATGAATTTTGGTTAGCCAAGGCAAGGAAGGGAAATGCAAGGTGAGGCAATGCAACACAAGGAAATGCAAGGCATGGCATGGCAAGTAAAAGTAAGGCATGGCATGGAAAATCAAGGCAAGGAAAGGCAATGCATTACAAGGAAAGGAATGGCATGGAAAAGCAAGGCAAGGCATGGCATGGAAAGACATGACATTACAAAGAAAGGAATGTCATGGAAAAGAAAGGAAAGACATGACATGGAGATGCATGACATGGAAAGGAAATTCATGGATTGGAAAGCCAAGGCATGTCATGTAAATCCAATTTAATGTAGGGAATGGTATGGCATGACATCACAAGGAATGGAATGGCATGGAAAGTCATTGTATGGAAAGGAAAGACAAGGAATGGGAATACATGGCAAGGAAAGGAATGGAATGGCATGGAATGACATAGCAAGGAAAGGAATGATATGGCATGGAAAGGAAATGCATGGAAAGGAAAATTATGGCATGGAATGGAAAGTCAAGGTGGGGAATGTCATGAGTCATGACAAATAATGGGAAGGCATGGCATGACAAGGAAAAGCATGGCACGACAAGGCATGGCAAGGCAAGGCATGGAAAGGTAAGAAAAGGCATGACATGGAAAGGAAAGGAATGGCATGATATGGCATGACATTGCATGGAAAGAAAATGAAATGGAAGGCATGGCATGGAAGGGCATGGCATGTGATGGAATGAAAAGTGAAGGCAAGGCAAGGCATGAAATGGAAAGGAAAGGCATGACATGGCATGGAAAGGCAAGGAATTCCATGTCATGGCATGGAAAGGAATGACATGGCAAGGAAAGGCATGGCATGTCATGAAGAGGAAAGAAAATGCAATGTGTGACATGGTATGACATGGAAAGGAAAGGCATGGCATGACAAGTGAAGGAAAGGAAAGTCATCGCATGGAAAGGAAAGGAAATGTGTGGCATGGCTAGGAAATCGAAGGCATGGCATGGCATATAAGGGTAAGTCATGGCATGGTATGACATGTCATAGAAAGGAAAGGCATGACATGGCATGGAAAGGAAAGGCATGGCATGTCATGGAAAGTTAAGGCATGGCATGGTATGGAATGACAAGGACTGGCAAGAAAAGGCATGAAATGGAAAGGAAAGAAAAGGAAAGGCATATCAAGGCATGGCATGGAATGAAAAGGAAAGGAATGGCATGGAATGGAATGACATGGAAAGGAAATACATGGCATGGCATGGAATGGAAAGACATGGCATGGAATGGAAAGACATGGCATGGCATGGCATGACATGGAAAGTGAAGGTAAGTAAATGCATGGAATGGAAATGAAAGGAAAGGCATGACATGTAAAGACAAGCCAGGACATGACAAGGAAAAGCATAGGATGGCATAGCATGGCATGGAAAGTCGAGGCATGGCATGCAAAGGCAAGGGAAGACATGGCATGGAAAGACAAGGCATGGAATGGCATGGCATGACATGGAAAGGCAAGGAAATCCAACCCATGGGATGGTATGGAATGGAATGGAAAGGAATGGGATGGTTGTTATCGGATTAATTAGTGAGTGAGGACACAAACAGATCTCCCTAAATTCCATAAGAAACTAGAATAAAACATAACAAAATACACACTTCACCTTAAACTTCATCTTTATATGAACTAGTTTAATGAGGTACAAGTGACATACCTTTTAAATGACGCTTGATCCTATCTAGTGTCATCCTTGTGGCTCATTCCTTGAGTTTTCATAATAGTAAGTTTGTCTAATAATCACAACCAACAAAGAGGGAAAAACAAAAATATGTGTATTCTAATGAAGTCTATGTATATGATCAAGGAATTATACAATAGAAGACAAGATGCTTTTATAGGGAAGAAATTCATTACTGTATTAAGTGAATAGAAAGTGGACAATACAACCCATGCCTTGATGTTTGAAGGTCCCCTTTCAATGTCTCTTTTCTTAAACACACACACCTTTTCTCCAATGCCTTGAATGAAGAAGATCCACAATCTATCTTAAAGAACTAAAGAAAATCTCTCAAGCATAATCTGAAGTAGAACTCTCTATACAAATCTTAGCCTATTCAACCTTAGACTTTTCCATGAGAGATCCCTCTTTATATAGTGTGAAAGAGATATGGATGAGGAGATAAGGATGATCCCACCAAATCAAAGAAGCGAGTAAGATCCAAACCGATCGGAGGCCACCTCATCTTCTAGAAGATTCCCTTATAGAAAATTCATGAAATTTGATTTTTCCTATGCTTTAAGCATCGTCGCACCCTATGCACAAGCAACATGCAACGATGTTGTATTCCCAGTTTAGGGAAGAGTGCGGCGATTAGGAATCATCACACCTCATGCATATGGAAGGGTGCGACAACCTTCCTTGACATGGTTTTTTAAAGAGGAAAGAAATCACTCTTCCCATGGAGAAAGTCTTCTTTTAATATTTTCAGGGAACATTAACACGTGTTGTCAGGTGATCACTGAGGTGACCAAAATAATGTGCAATAGAATTCCCCCCAAAGTATGAAGCTAGAACTCGTGACAGCTGAAATACTTTGTATAATGTGTGTGTTTAAAAAAAGGAGCGCATCGATCATGAACCTGCAAACAAACAAGCATATGCATAATATCGTACCATTTATGAAGTAGGAATTCTCATTCTCAGACTACAAGTGACTCTAATCATAAGTGTCAAATCATTTATGGCCACTAAACATACATTTTGGATCCATGTCATCATGATTCGACATAGCCACCAGGAATACACTGTGCATCTATGCTCTAAAAAAATTCAAATTCGGACATAGCTACGAGACATACACAGTGGATCTATGTGTCAGTACTAATTCATGAATAATCCATTGCAACCTGGATCAAAATGATAAGATCCAGGGTCTTCATTTCCATCGTCTCTAAGTACGAATCTATCCATGTGATTACAGGTGTTGAATTCGAACATGGTAGAAACCACTTGATTATCGGTCATTAATGAAAATCATTAACAAGTGCGAGATAAATCACCATTTATGTTAATGACTCCTAAGGTACCCTAGTACACTCCAACGAATGTGAATAAATGAGTTGAATTGGAACACTCGATGGAATATTTGAATCATGGGTCAGTGATGTGAAACCATTGTTGAAAGGGAAGAAACCTACCATTGAGGCATGCAGGCTCTAAGGTACTAAATGATTTCTAAGTCTTGTTCCTAGATAATGTGTTGAAGTCAACAGGAAAAGAATCATCACAGGAGTTCCTTGATGTATCCCCCATCAATGATATGAAATATGTAACATATTTGAAGTAGAACAAAGTATGAAGTGATTCAGAACTAACTCAGGGGAGGCCGACATGGTAGAAAATTTATAACTGCAGATGATCAACTTGATAGAAGGCTTGTTTAGGTTGGAATTCTCTTGAACATATGAACAAAATGACAATTGTTTTGGCAACATTGACTCAAGGAGGACCCAACATAAAAACTTGTGGATGGTAAAACACGAGACAAATAGATATTCCAAACTAGATATAATGATGCGGGGGGGGGTTTATGTTCAAGAGTGTAAATCCTAACCTTGTACAATATCTACTACAAAAAGATATTCAGAAAAGAATAGAAAAGATACAATAGAAAATACAAACATTACACATAGATTTTTCCCCTCGAAACTCAAACCGGGAAAACCAACATATTTTATATTCATTCATTGTGTTACAATGTTTACAATACAAAATACATATAGGAGACAATGGCATCCAAAACCCTAACCCAATGAATTGGATGAGTCCAAAACCCTAATTACTTAACCGGAAATAGAAAAACCATCGGCAAAAACCATGTGCCGAAAAACCACCTGAATACATGACATGTTTCCCGAGGCAAGTGTCACATTTCCCGAGGTAAGAAAACTCAAGATGGATTAATTTACCCATATTATTGTAATATATAGAGGATAATAGATCCTGAAAACATATAGAAGAATTGCATCCAAGTATTCAAAACTCAAAATCGCTCTGCACAAGTAGTTTTTGTAAATGTTGTACCATCTATGGAATCAATAAAAGCTTTGAATGTTTTCAACATTTCTACATACTAAGTTTCTAAGTAGCAGTACTTCTGAGGACCAAGGACCCAGTCTGAAGGAGTTACTGTCTCAATCTGTAATAGTATCATTTTTTATTTTTGTTTTATGATTCAAATCTCCTTTGCAATAGTTAAAGATAGATGCACAAGTTTGTTAATGCTTTATTGTTGTTTGCTTATAAGAGATATATGTTTTGGTTTGAATGTCAATGATTGTTGTTCCAACTTTCATTACTATAGTTTTCTACTTGACAGTTCCTCACATTTTCATATGTGTTGTTCCTTTTACTTAGATTCACATTTGTTGTTCCTTTCAATTAAGTTACATTTGTTGTTCCTTTAAATTAAAGTTACAATTGTTGTTCCTTTCAGTTAAGTTACATTTGTTGTCCATTTTGATTAGATTACAATTGTTGTTTCTTTCCACAGATAGAGTAATTCGTTATTTCCTTTCCAGCAATTTGATTCATAGTTGATAGTTAATTCTGCAAGTCTCTATTTAGATTCAATTACTGCTTTTTAGTTAAATGAATTCAACAGATTAGTTAGTTCCTTTTCATTCACATCATGTTAGTAATCAAATTTCAATTCTGTTAAGTAAGATCTTAGTCTCAAAATCTTTAATGAACATTTGAGGAACTTGATTTTTGATAAACTCAAGTTTTCTTTAACTACACGATTTTAGCCTCTACGAGTTATCAGCATAGACTTTGATGATATTCTTGAGATAAAACATGAATCCTCAAGTTGATAAATTAATGTTAAACTAAGGTTGTTTTTAGACATCTTTAGAGCCCAACAATTGGCATAGTTGCAAAATTCAGTGTGTGATGTGCTTTGTTGGTAACATCAAGTTTGTATAGGCCTCCTTCTCTAACTCATGTTGTAACAGTTTGGAAGTGGTCCAATAGATCCTTCACTATGCAATAATTCTTGAAGAATTCATCCTTCAAGTTATGATCTGTAATGGTGGACACAGAGATCAATTTTTTCTTTATTCCTGGCACATACACCACATTGCGAATGTGACGAATAGTACCATTCAGCAATGTCACAAGAATGTTTCCATATCCCTTGGTTTGATGAGCGCGGTCATCACCAAGATATATGTTGGCTCCATTCTGTGTTTCTTTAAAATCAGTATACCACATCTTATTGCATGTCATATGTACTGATGCTCCAGAATCCAAAAACCAGGCATTAGAATGATTTGTTTCAGCAGATAAAGCAACATTAGACATAAACAGCCTAAGATCTCGTGAACCAAAATTTGAGGGTTCATCAATATCATCACTAGCAATAAATAATCTGAGATCACGATTTGACAATTTGTTTGCATAATGACCTGAATGTGATCTAGGTTTGTTCCTAGCCTCATCACTTTTCTTCTTATGACAGTCTTTAACAATATGTCTAGGTCAACCACAATAAAAACAACTCTTTCATTCAGTCGACCATGAAATGCCTCCTCTGCCTCTTTCCCCTGATCTCCCTCTCGCAAATCTCTTATTTAACCACAGTGCCAAATCGTTATTCCGAGGCTTCAGATTCTCGCGCCTCTCTTCCTCTTGCAGCAAAATACCTGTCAGTTCTTCAAATGTAGGAGGTTTCTCCCTTGCTATGAGACCTATTATGAACATATTATAATCTTCTACCATACCATTTAAGGTAATAGTGGCCAGATCAGTGTTGGAAACAATTTCCCCTATATTTACTAACTTGTCTTTCACCTCTTCAATACGACCCAAAAATGAACTAACAGATTCATTTCCATCCATCTTAATGCCTAGCAATTTAGTTTTCAAGAACAAAATGAGATTTGTGTTGCTAGTTTCATACAATGCTTTAAACGTTGTCCACGTTGCAACAAAAGTTGTAGCTTCTCTAATATGTGGAATTATGTTATCTTTAACTGACATGCGCAAAAGTACCTTTGTCTTGTTTTCGCGCTTCTCCCAATCTTGGATCTGTGTTGCTGCCGCAACTGCAGCCGCATCAGGTTTCACTTCAGTTCCCTTCACAATGTTCCAGACACCATAGCCTTCCATGAGTGTCTGCATCTTGAATTTTCAGTTAATGAAATTCGAGCCATCTAACTTGTTGGCTTCGTTGAGGTAGATCTTCGCCAGCGGATTCTCCATCGCTGCAATTTAGCCTCTGCAAGTGAATCACCAAGGATATGCAACTTTCTGTCGCTCTGCCTTCGGATACCACCGATCCGTCTCAATCTCGGCTCTCAATTTTTTTTTTTTTTTTTTTTTAAGAATATGCAAATAACCTCAGCACACCCTTCCTCTATGGGTTCCTGTGCTAGATTTCTGAATGCCCAAATCACCAAACTTTTGTTTCCATAAAACAAATGTTCACACACAAAATCTCACAAATAATATTCTCTTGAATAAACTTTAATATCCACTTTTAAAGTTTATACTTCAAAAATATCCAATTTGAATAAAAAATCACTTTTAATAAACTTCAAAATAAAACTCACTTTGAATAAAAATCCACTTTTAATAAACTTTAAAAAAATCCAGTTTTAAATATCCACCTCACTACACTTATATCCACCTTTTATAACTCCCATACAAATTTATACCTATCCACTTTAATAAAAAGTTTATAACTCCACGCTTAAAAAAAATATCCGCTGGCATGTAAAAAAAACATACACTCAGGCTCACGCTTCACGCTTCATTTGCACCATATTTGAAAGCTCATGCTTTACATGCAGCTTTTCAAAAAACCCCACGATTTTCAAAAAACTCCATGATTTTCAAAACCTTCACGCATGCAAACTAAAACTATATAATAATATAACCTTCACGATTTTCCTTCCACGAGCTCATGTGACCTACGCAAACACATTTATTTCCGCACTTAACCTTTTATTAGAGTGAGTGGAGTCTGCATCTCACGCTTTATTTACCGATCAAAGAGCGAGCAGGCGCCTTGAATAAGGTGGGATCCACGGATGTGAAAGTGGCCAGTGAATCACCGATCAAAGAGCGAGCAGCCGGGTTGAAGATTTCAGAGAGATTATCTATAGATCCAGTGGCTTGTGAATCACCGATCAAAGAGCGAGTAGCCGCCAGGTTGAATGATTTGGTGGGATCCGCAGATGTAGTGGCCGGTGAACCACTTATTATTTATCCACGAATATTCAGACAAAACCGAGCTTGGATGGAACCGAACAAGATTTGGCGAACGAATAGGAGGGTGAAAGGGTCTATTACTTATAAAGTAAAAGGAGGTTATCTAGCAACAATCGCAGGTTTTACAACTCTCCCTCCAGGGAGTCCTCTCAGAACCAAAAGGATAGCGAATGACCAATCCACCATTGAGAACATTAACCCCAAAAGAATGAATATTGTGGTGAAATAGATTCCTACATAACAGTTAGTTAGTTAGTTTTTTGCGGATCGAACAATAACTTACTTTATTTATGAGCGAGATGAATGAGCAATGGGGGAGGGAATGAGTGAGAGAGAAGAGAAAAAAGAGTGCGAAGCGGTATAAGCAATATAGAAACCATTCGCTCATTTCTCTCGGTGACACTCTCTCGCCTTTCTTTTGGGTTGTTTCTCTATCTATTCCTATTGAAAGGCGGCCCTATATTGATTGGAAGGAAGAATGAAAAAGGCTCTTGCTCGAATGTCATCTCCTCGTAGTATCGTAGGAGCATCACATCATTGTTGCAATTGCACGCACAGGAGGGAGCAACACGCTGCCCCGCCGCCGGCCATAGGTGGTTATCACCATCATGTATATGGGCGGGGACGCCAACGAGAATACTGCGACTAGGGAGAGTAAGTCCTATTGAATGGAAATGAATGAAGGAGGTTATCCCGCCAATGCGATTTCCCCCGAGAAAGCCCGAAAAGTAAGGGATAACCTCAGAAAACATTGCTTTAAAAGGGGAAAGAGTAATTCATTCTTTCCGTAATGGATACGTAAGATTGTAGGAAGACTAAGGTTTGTAGCCCCACAAGCCATCCATAAAGCCTTTCTTTACGGGCGGCTATGGTATCCCCACCCGACAGCCAGAGAGAAAGCCTTTCCCTCTCTCTATATCGGCTCTAGGAATAGAGCCCGAGCCATCCAGACCTTCACGCATGCAAACTAAAACTATATAATAATATAACCTTCACGATTTTCCTTCCACGAGCTCACGTGACCTACGCAAACACAGTTATTTCCACACTTAACCTTTTATTAGAGTGAGTGGAGTCTGCATCTCACGCTTTATTTGGGTGCGGAAACATTGAAAGCCTTTTGCACTGTAATGCACAGCTGAGTGCGGAAATTTGAGGTTTTTTAAACGCGTGAAACTTTCAGTAGTATGTCGCCGCACTCTTCAAGAGAAGAGACCTGCGGACTTCTAGAAATTTACTCACCTCACTTTTGTGGTTCTAATATCAACTTAGAAATATGAGAAAACAACACACGGTGAGGCTACGCTCACTTCTCTCTTATTCAATGAAGATTGATTAGATTCTTAAATAGGAAAAAAACTCTACTTAGTCAATTACATGCAAACCACAAATAACTAGACTCTCCAGACAATGAAATACAAACTGACTCTTAGTATTGACGCTTACAACTCACTCTTACTCCATTATTTCCAAGTCTAAGGTGAGATGACTCTACTCGAAATTGCACTTTATTCAATATGATGGACACATTAGGATAATAAAAGACTTGAATGACTAGTCAAAATTTGATGGCTATGTGCAATCAACGTCATTCTGCAAAATCACCGAAGTTGCTGGTTGAAATAGACTAAAGCACAGACTTGTCCAAAGTTACTTGCAAGCAAATTCTTTGGGATACTTCGGTGACTTCTTATTACACAACTACTTGTCTCCACGTTAGTTCACCACTCCCATGCAGTTGGAAACACTAAGACTCTTTCCGTTTAATGGGCTTTTCTTCCTTCAAAGAGAAGAATCGGGAGGAGACGAGAAGCAATGATCTGATGGCCACCGCTTATTTTCGTGGTGACCATACTTTTTAGTGTTTAATATGGATACATATTTTTTTTAAATAAAACAAAAATAAAAATAAATATTTTATAAAATATTTAAAATATAAATAAAAGTAAAAAATTATCATATTTTTTAAAAATAAAACAAAAATAAAAATAAATATTTAATAAAATATTTAAAATATAAATAAAAGTAAAATTTAATAAATATTAACTATTTTACTGTTAATTTTAAATATATAATCTAGTAATTAAAAATAATCAAATTTTAATTAAATTTATATTCAGAAATTTTTTATATGAAAATCCAAAATAAAAAATATATTTGTGACAATTTAATTTAATTTATTTTAAATATGTTAATAATTTTCAATCATTAATATAATAAAATATTTTTTTTTTTTAAATCTTTATCACTTTAATAGACAAAAATCATCGCATTAATTAGTTTTATAGCTTTTGATCGTTGAAAAAAACTAGTCGCACTGGAGCCATCCATTCGTCTTTCTAAAAGAACTACACAATTGTTTTGGCTTTCAGTGATGGAAATTGATTGTGTAAGAATCTTTTTATTTTCCTCACTTCAAAATAGATCTACATTTAATAAAATCAATCAGATTTCTATATTAATCTAAATAGAACGTACATTTTTAGACCCACTTATCAGAAATCTTTCATTAGGATTCTTGTGAAGAAGGAATACTTATAATGTTAAATTCAGAGAGTTTGATTGGATTTTGAGAGTTTTATTTTGT
>JZKD02S2096852.1:1169866-1235403 GCA_000966675.3 Picea glauca
TGTACTGTGACAGTCAGAGTGCCATTCACCTTGCAAAGAACTCAGCCTTCCATTTGAATACTAAGCATATACAGTTGAGGTACCACTTCATACGATCTGCCTTGGAAGATGGACAGTTGAAGCTGGAAAAGGTACACACTAGCTAGAATCTTGCAGACATGTTAACAAAGGGAGTAACCAGGGAGAAATTGAGTTCTTCCTCAGTTTAAGTTGGTCTTCAAGAATGAAAATGAAGATGAGAAATTTTCCAGGTCCAAGAAGGTTCAGAGTCCAGCATATAAAGCAGCGGTGGAGTTGTTGAGATCAGTCTCCAAGTGGGATATTGTTGGTTGTGGAGCCTGATTATCTTCCTAATTTAGAGGTCTTTTACTTCCAGCCGTGTTTATACCCCATGAAGTATTTACACCCCAGAAGTATGTACACTCTTCCACGTGGGGGAGTGCAGAGGGGGGGTACCCCTCTACGGGGTCTGGGGTCAAGTGGGCCCCCAACGGGGGTTCGGGGGCGAAGCCCCCGAAGAAAAAATTGCCTTGTAAAAGTATATTGTAATTTCATTGTAAATCTGGACCGTTCATTATAAGGTCGCAGATCTAACGATATAGATTATGTTAGGGTTTTTTTCCCTAGAAGGCAACCCTCTTTTATGAGGGAAATGTATTGCTGCTATGTAGGTTGGTAAGTATTGTATTTTGAGAGAGGAGACTGTGAGAGAAAGAAGAGGAAGTTACAACGAGTTTTGTTGTAGGTTGTATCCCTTCATTTTGATGGATAATAATAAAGAAAGGACCTGGCAATTTCTCTGGTGGACGTAGCCCACACTGGGTGAACCATGTAAATTTGTGTCTCTCTTGTATTTTGTATCTTCTATGTTTTATTTCCTCATTTTTTTTATTTTATTGCTCTGCAGTCCTGTTTTTCTAACAAGAGGGACTCTTTTAGCCTGCATACTAGCTCTTTCTTTCCCTTCACGACAAATCCTTTTGGCTACTTCATGTAGATTTATTCTTCTAGATCCCCATGTAGGAATGTTGTCATCACATCCATCTGTTCTACTTCAAAATCAAAAGCAACAACAATAGATAAAAGAAATCTACTAGAAGTTAGCTTGGAAACAAGAGAAAAAATTTCACTAAAGTCAATTCCCTCTACCTGAGAATAACCCTTTGTTACTAACCGAGCTTTGTATTTATCCACTTTTCCTTCTGCATTCAAATTCTTATTAAAAAATCATTTTATACCAATGGGATTTCTTCTAGTTGGCAACTTCACTAGATCCCAAGCCTCATTCTGGTCCCACGCTGCCATTTCTTCAACCATGGAATCTTTCCATAGTTTTCCATCCTCTGAATTCACTACGTCCCTAATAGTTATAGGATCATCATCAGTAATAAAAAAAAAAAAATTGAATGGAAATTAGGTGGAGTATACCTTTTCAGCTACTTTCTATCCCAAACAGATCTCCTCAATATTGGAGTATGAGGATTTTCTTCTTCGGTTTCCTATTCTTCTCTAGATTCTAATTCATTGTCCTTAAATTCAAACTCTATTTTCTCTGGTTCTTCCTCTTGTGGTAGGAATTCCTATTTGAAAACATATTTTATTTCTCTAAATACCACATCTCAACTATACACTACCTTCTTAGTTTCTAGGTTCCAAAGATTATAACCTTTCAAACCATCTTTATAACCAATAAAGATACATTCAGTCTATTTTTCCAACTTACTCATGTTTTCCTTTGGAATATGAACATAGGAATCATAGCCAAATATCTTGAGATGTGTAATAAAGAGTTTCTTGTTAGTCCATAACTCATGTGGAGTCTTGTCTTTCAGCACTGATGAGGGTGATTGATTGACCTTGTAACATGCAGTACCCACTTCCTTTGCCCGTAATTCCTGTCCTAACCCAGCACCATTGAGCATGCTCCTTTCTTTTTCCATCAATGTCACGTTCATACTTTCTACAACTCCATTCTGTTGAGGTGTGTATGGATTTGTATTCTTCCTTTCTATAACACACTTCTTATAGAACTCCTCGAATTGATTTCCACAAAATTATCCACCATTATCCATCCTCAACACCTTAATTCTTTTATCTATTTGGTTCTTCACAAGAGACTTAAACTCTTTAAATTTGTCAAATAATTCATATTTCTTCTTGAGGAAATAATTCCATGTATTCCTTGATAATTCATCTATGGATGAGACATAGTACATAGATTTGCCCAGTGATGGAACTGACACAGGTCCAAACACATCACTATGTACTAATTGTAATATTTCCTCAGCCCTTGTTGCACCAGAGGAGAATATTACATGATTATGTTTCCCATATAAGCAATGTTCACATAAATCAAAATACAGAGAACAATTGTCCATACCTTCAATCATACCTTTACCGTGTAGTACTTGAAGGACCTTTTCTCCAATATGCCCTAGTATTTACTGTCACAACATAGTCTTTTCTCTAAAGATTGTAGGATTTTTTCCTTCTTTAGCTCCAATCCCAAGAACAACATAACTATTGCACCCGCCACTAATAGTTCTTCCTAGTAGGTTATACAGAGTTCCAATATGAACTCCCTTTAGCAACACCATTTCCCCTTGGACCACCATGCAGGTTTCTTTCTCAAACATTGTTTTTACCCCTGCATCTTCCATTTTCCTTACATAAATCAAAATTTTGGCCAATACTGGGATCTACAAAACACCGAGGAGTTTTCTTATCCTTCCATTCATGAGATTCAACTAGAATTTTCCTCATCTTATGATTTTGTTTTTCGAGTCATCGAATAAGAAAACATCACCTCCAGCATACCTTTGATACTCAAAAAACCATTCCTTATGAGGATTCATATGAAAGGATGCACCTAAGTCGACCATCCATGTCTCATGATTTTCATGTGTTCTTGAGAAATCCAAGTACACATATCCTCCTTCATCTATAGAGGTTTTTTCTTTTGTATAATGGGCAACATCAGATCCCTTCCCTCTATCATCACTTTTATTTCTACATTGTTTCTTTTAATTCCCTTCCTTTCAGCATCTCTAGCATACCTTTACAAATTTTCTAGGATATTGATATCTTCCCCTAGATCTAGATTTCCCACCTAAAGACTTAGATCTATTTATTTCCTGGGAGAATCCTATTGAAAATAAGGAATCTATGCTCTGGATTTCCATGTGTTTCTGCCCCATCTCCTTCGACAACAAGGATGAGACCACATCATCAAAACTTAAATTAATTTCACTAATATTTATGGCCACAACTAACCTATCCCACAAGTCTCGTAAAGAGCATAATAAAATAGTATAACTAGCTTCATCAAAAATATTAATAACAACAAATAATAACTGACTTACCATAGTATTGAAGGAATTCATATGCTCTGTGCTATAGCGGGAAAACCCCTCTATGTACTACACCAGGGTTCTAAAGTGTAGGCAGAGCTAACCATCTAAAGTCTCCTACTTTTTACAACTATCCCAACATTACCCCACAATCATACATAAAATACAAAGTATAGGGATCTGGTAGGCATACCTTAAACTCTATGTCCAGTGTCAATGCCTTTGTGCTTAGTTGTTTCTCGACTGTAGATATCCTCCCAAGGCCAACCCACATTCACCAAAAGACAAACAAGAAACTACAAGAATGCATTCTATATATGGATTAGTGGATTAGACATCATAACAAAAAATGTAAACAAATCGTAAATATTTAAGACATCATTTGGTGGGACAAAAAAAGTATTTCTTTATATTAATCTCACAAAATTCATTTACAATATGAGACCGACAACTGCTCCTTGAACTTGGTCCTAGGATCCTCTTCACCATGCACCAACTGCTTCCACGTATTCTTCTCCTCTTCAGTTCTCTCTAGGGAAATGGCAAGGGTTTGCAATGGAGGAAGAAGGAATTATGGCTCAAACTGACAATGTGGTTGCAAAATATTGGGGCAAAGGGGGAATACTGAAATGGGAAGAGTTTCTATGCTCTCATGCTTCTCCTTGGAATGGGACCCCAACACATTATTTTATAGGCCAAAAATATAGTAACGGTTGGGGTGACTGGCTATGGGCAGTCAAATGGTTAGGTAACGGTCCGAAAACCTGTATCCCTTTGCAATTTTTATTTTTAACTCTTTTTTGTGAGTGTACACAGGCTGTAATGGTGGAGCTAGCATATTTACATGGGTAGTAGTGGTGCAAGGCATACATCTTCAAAGAAATGGTTTTTCAGAAGAGTTGTTCAATGATGGCTTGGAAAAAATAGCAAGTAAGATGGCCTGATGCCAGGTATGCATGTTTGGTGCAATTTAGGGTTATAACAGATGCCCCCTAATGTATGAGGTCATAAGAGCATATGATGGTCGAAATACATTACAAATCCTTACCAACGTACAAAGCAAGTGAGCCCAGAGACCAGAGTTCAGGAGGTGCCATCTGCAAAATAAAAATGTGTCTCACCGAGGCGAGCATGCCCATGCTCAGGGTGAAATAAAACCATGGATGCCAATCAAATACACTACAGATCCATTTCATATAACTATATAAAGTGTATCCGCGAGAAGTACACAGTGGATCTACATCTCAAAATCAAAATATATACATGTATAGTATCCATCTTTAAGAAGCCAATGATGCCTGATGGCTGGAGATGAGGTCTTCAAAGCTTAAGAAACAACTTCAAAATATTCAAAACTCAAGTAGGAATGTAATATCAATGTATGACTTCACTACCTAGAGGTCTTTGATGGCCCATCTGGAACAGACAAGAGGATATCGGTGATCAAGCAGAGAACTTCATTGATTTTGAGCAAGGACTTTATTGGACTTTCGCGGTGGCCGGGCATGAGGACAAGAGACAAACATCAGAAGGGCTGACTCAAGTTTAGTAAAACTTCCCTTGGACAAAAACATGACAAATGATGAGACTTAGGCAACATGGCATTGGCATAAGTTCACGATGCAGGAGGCAACACAAACTCTGCATATGTTCGGAAGGATAACCAAGCGAATGAGGACACAACTCTATGTAGCGAGAACAACTTCCTAAGGTCATATTAAATCCCAGAGCTTGATGAAAAAACAGAAGGATGTGCTTTATCCAAGGGCGACTCACCAATAAAAATAAAATACTTTTCCCTTCATCTTTTTGGGGTATATTTGATTTTTTTGTCTTTTTCAATAATTTTGGAAATCTTGAAAAAGAATAAAATAATGCTACATTACAAAGGAGGAACTAGTGTTGCAGACATACTATTTCCAAGTGCAAGGAACACACTTATGCTCAGAGCAAGGGGACATATGCAGGAAAATGACACTCAGGAAAAATCCTCCATGGGTGAAGGTGTCAATATGCAGAGAAAAAGTGCTACAAGGCTTGCATATAAGGCATGCTTCAGATGGATCAGTTGAGAGAAACATGGGGCTGACATTAGGCCAAAGATGCAGGAATGAAAATGCTAGTAATAAGACATAATGATAATGATCCCAGAGAAGGTAAGCTTGAAGTTTTTTCATTTTTAGAGTGTCTGAAAAAGCGTAAAAGGAGACTCCACTGGGGTACCTATTTTTAAGGTAGTCTAGTCAGTTCGAAAAAAGGGGTAAACTAGCACCGAATATACATCTATTCAAAACCATTTTAACTAGTGTGACAAAGGCAAGATCACTCGGCAATCTTTTCATATTTAAGGAGTCTAAAAAGAGCTTAACTATGGACTCTGTAAGGGATGTTCTTCTTGACCAATTTAACGAGTGTGAAGAAACAAGGTCACTCGAAAATCTTTTCCATTTTAGGGAGTCTGAAAAGAGATTAACTATGGACTCCGTGGGGGTTCCTTTTTCATAATTTTAGTCCCTCGGGCCTGAAAAAGGGTTAAACTTATACCCGAGAATACTCTTCTAGTGAACCGAATCTCCTATAGTATACCTTTATTCGTACAATTGATCGTCCGGACCAAAAAAGGGGTAAACTACCGCCAGATAGATGTGCCTTCAAGTTTTAATTTGGTGAGTGTGAAGGGCAGCAAGATCGCTCGACAATGTTTTCATGTTTATAGAGTCTGAAAAGGGCTTAAAGAAGACTCTACAGAGCTACTACTCATGTATGAAACTGGTTTAGGTAGAGCCCACTGCTAGGCTCAGACCAAAAGTCTCTTCGGTAGTCAACTGGGAAAGTCTCTCGAAAGGGAAGAAAACACAAACCATGGTGTAAGTCCTCCAAGAGTATAGAAATTGTAGTCATGGCTTCAAGGAAAGACTCATCTGAAGGCAATTCAAAATCCGAGAAATCACGTAAATGGGGTTCGACAGTCCCAAAGGGTGAATAAAACTGACCATATTCCATATGACGATGGAGGCTCTAGCCAATACTGGCAGAGTCTATTAGCGAAGAATCACAAGCACGATGGCTTGAGGATCTACAAATAATGAGATCAGACTCAGAAGGAGACTCATGATCACTTGGACCTGGAAGGGGAAGCAAGGGCTCCCATGCCCCCATTGGATAAACCAATGGATCAATTACTAAGAGCAAGTCTTGAGAAGGTAAACATGAATGCACAGGTTCCTTATCAGAAGAAATTGAACACCAAGGATAAGATGCCACATAATTAACCCATGGCGGGGTAGAGTCTACACAAACACTAGGAACATATAAAGGGGCAGCCTGAAATAACGTCGAATTAGGATGGTGATTATCAGATGCTAGTTGGTCGATAGTGACAATGCTTCCATTGTGAGGGAAATGCATCACCCAAAAGAGCGTAGACACCACAACATTCATAGCATATACATAATCACGACCGAGAAGCATATTGAAATCTAACAGGCCTTGCACCACTATAACATCAACAAGGACAGTCTTCCCACCTAACGAGATGGAAAATTGAGGAAGAACCCCTAAATATTCTCTAGGATGTCTATCAAAGGACAACAGCTCATGCAAAGCAGACACAATCTTGGGAGATCCCAAGACTTTCTAAACCGAGGAGGATAAAATACTTGTGGAGGCCCCTTCATCCACAATACATCAATAAATGTTTGTTGAATTAAATTCAACCCTTATTTGAAAAGGTGTAGAAGAAGGAAGATGAGGCTCAACAAGATCATTCCAATCAAAGGAAACCATCCTAGGGTTTGGAGGGGGTGTGCTCAGAACGAGAGGAATGCCCCCATGTTCTGAAAGTACTAAACTGGAAATGCTAAAAACATAGTCGGTAGACACATCACTCTCTAGGAGAAGAGTGGGATCAGCCGAATTCTGCATCGACGTCAGGGGTGATTTTAGGGGCTAAATTTCTCTCATGGGCTAATTTTCCATGCTTTTTCCCAAAACAAGATTCATTATTTTAAAAATGATTCGCCCAAATTCTATAGGATAAAATTATTTTACCTTAAAAATCACCAAAATTTTATATAAACTATATAAAGTCCTTATAAATTTGAATGTTTTTACAAAAATATCGCTAAACATTTATAGTTGGCATATGAAGGATTAATAAGATTCGCCAAGTTTTCTACATTTTAAAATAATTTTCCATCCTTAAAATCATCCATGATCGACGTCACCAATTTGGTATACTCAACACTCTTCAAGAGAAAAGTGGGATCAGCCAAAGACTGCATCGACATGACCACTTTCTCAACCAATGATTGAATAGGCTGCGAGGAAACCTCAGAAGACTTAGAATCAGAAGAGCTTGCAGACAGGGACTACAATCTTCGAACCTCTGGAAGTCCATGGCACAAATGATTAAAATGATCTCCCTTGAAAATATTACAAGGGAACTTAGGCTAATGTCCTATCTGTCTAGGTTTCTCAACATAATTGATGCCCCCAGCATGACTAGCAGTGGTTGGTTGCACATCTCCAACATGACCTGCAAAGGTTGGTGATGGGTCGATAACATGACTTGCAAAGGCTACAAACCTATTACCAGTATGACTAGCAGTGACTGGACTTTTTCCCCTAGCATGACTTGTAGAGGGTGGGTGCTTGCTCCCAACATAATTTGCAGAGGCTGGGTGTTGGTCTTCAACATGACTTCCAAAGGTTGTTGACCTATCTCCAACATGACTTGCAGAGGTTGGTGATTTCTTCTTCCTATTCTTCCTCTTTCTATTTCGTTTAGAATTCTGGTTACTAGTAATTGTACTTTCACCAAAGGCGGGAGAAGGAGGAGGAGAAGACTTTGTTGATGAAGAAACATCAACAGGGTGCCCATGACTTAAGGTTCTTAACTAAGAATCATCAAGAGCATTTGAGACATTTGGAACGGTACCCAACCAAACCGGTAGTCCCACATTCAACCCAAGAATGTACAAAGTGGCCATCAAAGAGACACCAACGTTTCCGAAGAAGGGAAAATCACAAGAATTCCCTTGTGAAGGGTCTCCTTGGTTGGTATCGTCGGGAACTTTATCCATGAAGATCTTATGCATAGGTTCTCCCCTTGCAGGATCGTTCAAGTCTGTAAAAGTCTCACACACTAACTCTGGTGAACCGGTGTTATAAAAACAATGCCTATATAGAGGCGACTCCATGTTTCTAAGCGGAAGACCAAAATGTCCTCACGATCAACGGAGTGGGTGTTCTACCACCCTAGTTCAGAGACCCAAAGCAATAACTAACTAACTCACTATGGAAAACTAGGGAGCATAGAGAACACACTAAAATTTCCTAAAGGTAAATCAAGAAGATGACTATGTAGTAGGAAGAACAGTTACGCCAACCAACACTAGAGAAACTTACCGGTGCAAGTGCAACTCGATCACGGAAGCACCCTCCATGTATACTATGTAAAGAATGGCCCGACGTATGTCCTGGGTACCGCGGTATACCCCCATAGTCACCTATGTAAGTCCCTAAAATAAAGGCAACTAGGTTTCCATCTCGTGAACAATTACTAGGCGGGTATAGTCGACAGTCAGGTGGACTGCAATGAGGAGGGCATCAAGCCTGAAACCTATCAAGGGTATCGAAACAAAGTGTTCCAAAAGACAACTGAGGACCTCGAACGGATTTGATATCCATGAAGCTCTGTGGAAAATGTGATCAACATAATCCCAAGATAAGCCCTTTATATGCGTTCCCCACTATGCTTGGTCCAGCTTTGGAGGGGTTATCTCCACTACCTTTCAGCGCATGACCTTGTGTTTAGCCCCTGTGTTAGAGGGGGGTCCCAGATAACTTTCACTTTTACTAGACTTTAACACTCCCTAACTCGGACTCCAATGTTTGATTTAAGGGCCTTGAAGAGTTTCCTCTCTAACCTAATTCAAGGCCCTAACCCTAAACTATTTGCTTGACCCTACAAACACAAAAGTCTAGTTTATTTTAATTAAGAATTCTTTTTACTAGCTTGATTTACTCAAAAAGGGTGCGGTAGTGCAACTGACATTGTTAAGACTCTTGCGAAAAATGATGAAACTTACATGAACACTGGAAAAGAATGATTATCTTTCTTATTTTTCTTTTCAAATGCTTTTAAAATTAGAAGAAAACACAACGCTATGCTAATTTATTTTTCTTTTTCAAATAACAATGCAAAGCAAATGCCAAGAAAGAAAGAGATCTAACAAACTAAGTATTTCTTTTTTCTTCCAATCAAATCAGAAATAACAAAATATTCTAAAAGAAAATGATGATTACACAATTCATGGGCCCCCAACTCATTTTTATTAAAATTTCAAGCTAAAAATAAGTTTAAAAAGCTAGGAAACACAATTTTTTTTTTTTTTTAAAGACAAGAAAACTGATGTCAAACCTAGGCTTAAAGACTGAAAAAATAGAGACCAGGACTAGATCAAGAAAACCCCTGGGAATTCAGACTTCAATCAAGGAAGAGGATGACTGCCTCTTCTTGAAAAAACGGTTTCCTGACACAGGCACGCAACTGGCACTTCAGCAAATTGTGTATGTACGCGAGCTGTCTAAAGGTAGGGCACGTATGTACGTGTGCAGACCCACTACAGGTCGAGTACACCTCTGTAAATTTCTAAAAAGAAGAAAACAATAGTCAAGCTATCAAGGAAGGGAATACTGGTATGGAAGACCAGAATCCCTTAGACTCAGACACTTACATAAACTCAAAAAAGGAGATTAAGCCAATTAAAACACCCATAAAGAATGTCCCCTAAAAATCCCTAGAGGTTTCCCCAATATGGTCGCCAATTCTGCTTTAGCGGGAAAACCCCTCTACATACTACACAAGGGTTCTAAAGTGCAGGCAGAGATATCCATCTAAAGTCTCCTATTTTTTACAATTATCCTGACATTACCCCACAATCATACATAAAAGACAAGGTATATGGATTCGGTAGGCATACCTTAAACTTCGCGTACGGTGTTGATCCCTTTGCGCTCATTTTTTTCTCGATTGCAGATCTCCTCCCAAGGTCAACCTGCATTCACCAAAAGACAAACAAGAAACTACAAGATTGCATTCTATATATGGATTAGTGGATTAGACATCATAACAAAGAATGCAAACAAATTGTAAAGATTTAAGACATCATTTGGCGAGACGGAAAATGTATTTCTTTATATTAATCTCACAAAAGTCGTTTACAATATGAGACTGACAACTGCTCCTCGAAATCGGTCTTGGGATCCTCTTCACCATGCACCAACTACTTCCACGTATTCTTCTCCTCTTCAGTTCTCTCTAGGGAAATGGCAAGGATTTGCAATGGAGGAAGAAGTAATTCTGGCTCAAACTCACAATGTGGTTGCAAAATATTGGGGCAAAGGGGAATACTAAAATGGGTAGAGTTTCTATTCTCTCGTGCTTCTCCTTGGAATGGGATCCCATTACCTTATTTGATAGGCCAAAAATATAGTAATGGTTGGGGTGACTGGCTATGGGTAGTCAAATGGTTAGGCAATGGCCCGAAAACTCGTATCCCTTTGTAATTTTTATTTTTAGCACTTTTTTGTGAGTGTACGCGGGTTGTAATGGTGTAGCTAGTGTATGTACATGGGAAGTAGTGGTGCAAGACACATACATATTCAAAGAAATGGTTTTTCAAAAGAGATTTGCAATGATGGCTTGGCAAAAATAACAAGTAAGATGGCTTGATGTTAGGTATGCATGTCTGGTGCAATTTAGGGTTATAACACTCTGTCACTGAGTCTCCATATTTCATCCTCAATTTGAATATCTTCTTCCACAGGAACAATTTGATTACCAAGGATTTGGATTGATACAAAGTCCCTAACTTATTCCATGAAGCCTTGGTCGTAGCTTCCCTTGACACATTCAATAGTACTGAATTTGAGAGACACAACCGAATTTTTTTCTTTTCCTTACGATCCAACTTTTTCCTATCTTCTATTGACATTCCCACAGGCGCAGTACTTGGATCCACAACAACCCAATGTTAGGGATGATTTTAAGGATGGAAATTTATTTTAAAATGTAGAAACCTTAGCGAATCTTACTTATCCTTCATATGCCAACTATAAATGTTTGGCGATATTTTTGTAAAAATATTCAAATTTCTAAGGATTTTATATAGTTTTTATAAAATTTTGGCGATTTTTAAGGTAAAATAATTTTATCCTATAGAATTTGGGCGAATCATTTTTAAAATAGTGAATCTCATTTTTGGAAAGACCATGGAAAATTAGCCCATGAGTGAAATTTAGCCCTTAAAATCATCCATGCCCATTGCTCTTTGTTTATCAAAATATCTTCCACCGTGAGCTTCCACAACTCAAAACGTTTCCCATTAAATTTCTTGATCTCTATTTTTGAACTGCTCAACATTTATTTTCACCAAAATAATCGATAGCGCAGAGCTCCCACTATAAAAAAGTTTCTCACAGACCCGATCCAAACCCTTAGCCACAAAGTCATCCCCATGAATACAATAAATGCTTTGATACCAAATGTATATTTCAACCTTGTACAATTAATTATTTCAAATGGATTCTTAATAAAAGTAGAAAATATACAATGGCACACACATAGATTACATAGAAATTTCACCCTGGAAACCCACACCAGGAAAACCAACAACTTGTTTAGAGCCACACCTCTAATTATCATTCATCATTCATCTTCATTATATATATATATATTCATGATCCAAAACCCCTAATCCATTGACTTGGATTAGTTTTCAACCCTAATTACTTAACCGGAATTAGAAAGCCATCCATGAAAAACCGTGTGATGAAAAAATGCTAAAAATGGATGCAAAAAACCACCACAAATTTTTTTTGAGGGCTTCTCCCCCCTGCAACCTCCCTGGAAGGGAGGGGATAGCACCTCTCCCCACCCTGTTGTCCCCCACGCACTAGGCATAATGCAACGCATGGGGTTTGTCATGCAAATAATATAGCACATACCCAATATTGAGGACTATGAGGACCCTTTATTACTTACTTATAATGCTTCCCAAGATACTTCTAATGATATTTTTATTATATATAGTGGGTGCAGCAATGATATCATGATAAAAAAATAGAATCCTAATTGCAAACCTAGAATATTTAGTAAGGACTAAAGTTAAATTAGGGATAAACAATATTGTAAATGTTATGGGAAAAGGAATGGTCAGCATCCTTACCAAACAAGGCCAAAAACGACACATAGAAAATGTGTATTATGCCCCATGTTTGAAACACAACCTCATTATTGTTGGCTAACTTACCAAAAATGGTATAATGCAATTTTAAGGAAAATAATTGTTTAATATATGAAAAACCTCCTAGTAAGATGTTGATTTCTATGGTGAAGATGACAAAGAATATAATGTACCCTCTTTCCATGGAATATGGTAGTCAAGATGCTTCATTTTCCCAAAAGGAAACATGTTTGGATGAATTTTGGTTTTGGCATTTCATATTTGGTCATCTACATTTTGGTGGCCTAAAATTATTGCAATAGAAAAAAATGGTTAAAGGTTTTCCTCTCACTCAAGAGCAATCTACTTCCTGTGAGTGTTGCATTTTGACATAGTAGCATAAGGACAATTTACCTAAAGGAGTGTCTTATAGAGCAAAGAATCCCTTGGAGATGATTCATGCATATCTATGTGCCCCAATGTAAACCGTATCACTAGGAGGAAGTTACTACTTCCTAACATTCATATATGATTACAATATAAAGACTTGGGTGTACTTTCTTGCAAATAAATCTAAAACTTTTGGCAAGTTCAGAGAATTCAAGGAATTGGTGGAGAAGCAATTTGGCCATCAAATTAAAGTATCAAGATAAAACAGAAGAGGTTAATATGATTCAAATGATTTTGATGTTTTCTAGAAGAAACATGGAATCAAAATATAGTTTACAACAAATTATACACCTTAGAAAAATGGTATAGCAAAAAGGAAAAGCATAACCATTATAAACATGGCTAGAAGCATGCTAAAAGCAAAAAAGAAAAATCAAATTATTTTTGGGGAGAACCAGTAGCTTTCTCTATTTATGTTTTGAATAGGTATACCACTAAAAGTGTGAAGAAAAAAGTCCCACAATAAGAATGGACATGTATGAGTTGTAGTGTAGCACACTTCAGAGTTTTGGGTTGTGTGTTATATGCTCATGTGCCTAATGGGTTGAGAAGAAAGTTAGAAGAAAAAAGTGAAAAGTTCATCTTTCCTAGGTACGATGATCATTCCAAGTCATATAAATTGTATAGTCTAGTTACAAAGAAGGTGATAATCAACAAGAATGTTGAATTCATATAATATGAAGCATGGGATGGGAGAAGAGACAACACAAAAATTGTTGGAGAAGAAATATCTCATGAAGAAGATGAAGTAGTGGAGAATATTGCATAAGATGGATAGAAAGGTTCGCAAACCCAATCATCAGTAAGGGGTAATCCAACAAGGACTCCAAGAAATTATATTCTAGGTGATTCATATATCCTTCCAACCTAGTCTATTCGTAATTCTCAACCAAGTAGAAAATATGACCTTAAAATTGCTTCCCAAATGTCTTAGAAAGACTAGAATTTTGAGATAAATCTATGAAGATATATATGTGCATTCTAATTTTGTATTATTTCCTTTTCAACACGCATATTTTGAAGAATAAATTAAATATTAAAATTGGGTCAAATAAAGGGACAATGAAATAGATTGCATAGAGAAGAATGATACATGGGATCTAGTGGAATTACCAGAATTTAAAGATTGCATTGATGTAAAATGGGTTTACAAAACCAAGTTTAATGTGAAAGGAGAAGTTGAAAATTACAAGGCCATATTAGTAGAAAAATGATTTACTCAACAACTCAGAGTCAATTATGGTGATTTATTTACATGGTCTACAAGATTAGATATAATTGGCGCTATCTTAGCCATCGGAGCTCAAAATAGTTGGAAATTTTATCAAATGGATGTAAATTCGTCATTCTTAATGGTATTTTAGAAGAAGAATTATGTGTAGATCAGCCACTAGAATATGTAATAAAAGGACATGAAGATAAAGTGTACATATTGAAGAAAAATCTCAATGGGATTAAGCAATATCCAAGAGTTTGGTATAGTAGGATTGGTCCATATCTGATTAGTAATGGGTTCAACAAAAGTAGTAGTGAGCCCACATTGTATACAAAGGAGAATAAGAAAGGTCAAATATTGATTCTTTGTTTATATGTTGATGATATGATATTTAGAGGAAATATGTCACTAGACAAGTTTAAATTATCCATGAAATAAGAATTTGAAATGAATGATTTGGGGTTAATGAGATATTTCCTTGGTATTGAAGTCATCCAATAAGATTCACTAATTTTTATGTTTCAAACAAAGGATGACATGGGTGTGTTGAAGAGGTTCATGATGATGAACTATAAACCAACACCAACTCCAACTATAGTATGGAAAAATATCGGCAAAGAGGATAAGGGATTCAATGCATATCTAAATGTGTTCAAGAGATTCGTTGGAAGCCTCATGTATCTCATTTCCACTAGGTTATACATTATCTATGATGTCAGTTTAATTTCTAGGTTCATGGAGTCTCCAAAAGACTTATATTGGCAAGTTGGGAAAACAATTTTGAGATATATTGTTGGAACAATAGGATATGGTATATTATATTCCAATATTATTCATGATTCCTTGGTTGTATATATTGATAGTTCTTTTGCACATAGTATCAATGATAGGAAGAGTACTTATGGATATTTCTTCCATCTTGGTTCAGGTGTGATTTCATGGGCAACCAAAAACTAACCCATTGTGACAATCTCATCAGAAGAAGTTGAGTATGTAGTAGAAAAAACAACAACTTGTTAAGAATATTGGTTGTGTAGAGTATTGTGTGATATTCAATAAGGACTGGAAGGACCAACTATAGTATATTGTGAAAATGAATCAGTAATAGTTCTTTCAAGGAACCATTTCTTTCACCAAAAAAGGAAGCATATTGATATTAGATATCATTTCATTAGAGAGCTTGTAAACAATGGAGAAATTTACTTGGAATTTCATAAATCAAAAGACCAATTGGATGATATATTTACAAATCCATTGGCAAGAGATGTTTTTGAGTTTCATAGAAAAACTTTAGGCATTGTAAATTATAAATCACTTAGTAGCAGTAATTAAGGGGAAGTTTTAGAATATTGTAATTACTATCGCTAATAAAAAAATATCTATATGAGTTGTGTTGTGAGTCTTGGGGTTGATTTTTAGTTAAATCTAGTTTACTCTAGACATTATGCCTAGACAAATTTTCTCACCTAGATATTTCCAAAAGACTATCCTAGAGTATTCCCTTATATGTATTTATATCTCATTTGTGAAGCAATGTATGTGTGAAGTTCATGAGTTGTTATGTTACTTGATGAATGTTGTGACATTCACAGTAAATCTCCTTGCCTCCTTCCATCACCACTACCAAGGGTATGGAGGTGGAAAGGTGTAAATGTATGTTAATATGAGAAAATGACTCTTTGATTGATGGTATATGAGTATATTAATCTCAAATGTTTGGGCACCAAGTTATGAATAAGATTGATCCTAACATGATGATGAATGATGTAGGTGAAAACATTTCCTAGAGCACTAGCAAATCCATGTATCCAAGTAGATGGATTTCCTTTTATATGGATGTCAACAATCATTTTTTGCAAGTACAAAAGGAAGAGAAAAAAATTCAAGGATGAAGCCTATTAGACGAAATCCAAAATCAAGTTGTAGTTTTGAGACCAAGAAAAAAGAATACACTTTTGAAAAGGGGTGAAAAGAAGAACTATAAGAGAAACATCCCTTGGAAAATCTGAAAGAGACTAAATTGATAATGTTGCTGATATTTTTACAAAGCCTTTGGGAAAGGCCAAATTCATAATTTGTAGAGATATGCTAGGTATCGTATGCATTTCTCAATTACAGGGGAGTGTTAAAGATAATTAAGAAATAGATCTGTCTACAATAAATAACATTGTTGGAAGTGAAAACTTTACAAGAATTGTTCCTCGTTGAAGACCTTTTCTCACTCCATCATGGTGTCAAAAACCCAAATTTCTACATGTGATTTGATAGAATAATTTTGTATTTGTTAGTTAAATATAATTATAAAGCTGAAAATCATGGCTATAACTATAAAGATAAGAATAAAATTGGTAGTGATAATGATGCTAATTGGATGAATATAAGATTAAAAGTGAGCTCTTGATTTGTTGTCAAGATCAATGGACATAATCTATTCATTAATGTAATAAATAGTTTGTTATATGTTAATGCACAATATCATATTACAAGTTGAGTGTTTGGAATTGTGCCTTAAAAACTCCTCATAGTGTTTTGTAATCTTTAAAATTTATAAAAGTTAATTTTTTAAAATTTAATTTTCAAAATCAATAATATATTTTTATGTTTTTCTTCAAAATCATTTATATTGTCTCATGTTTTATTAGTACATTTCATTGAAATAATTGATTTTGCAAATACATATTTGTAAGAAAAAATTAGCACTTTAACCAAAATTTATAAAAATGGGATAATTTATGCCTTTTAACTTTTCACTTGTTTTATAGATTCTAAAGAAACAAATTGATAGATATATTCAGAAATTTCAAGAATATAATTTCACACTCATTTTATGGAAATTTCAAAAATAAAAATTCACACACAAAGTATTAGGAATTTTTATGTAAGGCATTGCATTGGTCAATTTATCAAACGAGTCGACAATGTCCATTGTCTAGTTGTTGTTAACCAAAGATTTTGAAAATTACATTATCGAATGGCATCTTTCCACTAAAAATTGATTAACATATGTGAATTAAGGTTAATAAACTAAATAATGCACCTAATGTTTGTGACCCGAGAAAAAAAATATATACATGTCTGTGTGTGTGTTTTAATTTCAATTTGTTGTATATCCTACTTCTTAATTAATTTCTACTTCTTTACCTTGTGAGTGATTGTGTGTCTTTTAATAGACACTTTTGAGGATTGAAAGTTCCTTCTAGAAACAATAATTTTATCCATAGGCACCTTGCCTAACATCCTCATTTTTGTAACATCCCACTCTTGCGTGCACTGAGGGAACTTATTCTTTAAGGACACTTGCTTGAAAGTGATCCAGATTATTATACTATTGGGTGTTTGATTATGATTATGAGGAATTATGGATATGACGACATGTTATTTTTTTGTATTGATATAGACTGGTGCTATTGACTCGGTTCTCTTGAATGTGTAGGATTTTGGACCTCGATGATGCAGAGGCATCGATGAAACCCTTGGACTCTGGATCAAGTCAGGGAGTGGATTATTGGGGTTTGATTGTTGTATATATGACATATGTGCATCTGATTAGATGTTATGATTATGGATTTTATTTCTGACATGATTCATTGATGATGCGGGCTGATGATAGATTGTCGACTAGACTCACATCTGGAGTAGAGGGGTGACGCATGAAAACTAGAGACGTTGAGGGAGAGGTGTGGACAACATCCCTACCATAACCTACTATCACTCCCATCGTGGCTCGAACTGTAGGTTAATGATTACCTAGTTCGAAAATACCCACGATGTCATGAGGGCAGACTGCGATAGTCACTAATGATGATTCTAAGGGGTGCACAATAAGGCAGGGGCCTTATTCCTTAGAGGCCCTTAGTCTCCCACAAGATCACCTGATGGAGTATTGACTCTAGTGGTTTTGATGTCTACCAAGTCATTCAAGAGGCGAGTGGCACCCTTGGAGCATGTAGTGCGTCCTGAAGGGCACGTCGTGCAAGAAAAACGGAAAGAGGCGAGTGGCACCCTTGGAGAACGTAGTGTGTCCTAAAGGGCATGTCGTGCAAGGGAAAAAAATGAGGTGAGTGGAACCCTTGGAGAACCTAGTGCGTCCTGAAGGGAATGTAACATTGTTAACTAATAAGTGAATAAACCTAGATGACCTTAGAACAAATGATGTGATAAGAAAGATTTAAAAACAAATTCCCTAATAAAAATGTCGCCCAATATCGGAAATTAAAATCCATGTCTAAGTGATACTTGTGGTAAAAATTAATAATACTAATAATAATCATTAAAAATGTGACGAAAAGGGGGTAAGAAATTCGATTAATTTATTAAAATCAAATTATATTGAGGGATTAAAATTCAAAAGGGAATTGATTGTTTTTCTACTTATGCTAATTAAAATTTATTAATTAAAAGGGAAGAGGGGTAAAAGGTTATTTTCTACACTTGCTAATTTGAGTTTTAGATAAAAGGGGAAAAGAGAGAAGCTTAAAAAGAATTGGGAAACTACGGGAAAAAGGGGGAAACATAAATAAAAAGGGAAACATAAGGTAAAAACAAAATGACTAACTTAGTAAGGAATCTTGCCTTTAAGAACTTTCTAAATTGAACTCAACTAGGAATTTAGTAAGGGCGTAAGTCATTAAAATGTCTAAGGGAATATGGGGACACCTAAGAGCGATTATAGGAATAATTTTAGGTGGGTGAGGGAAATAGGAGTAATTAAATAATTAATGAAATTAATTTCTGGTGCAACGAAGGGGATGGGTAACATGTGTATGGGGGATGATTTTTCTGAATTAAATTATTGAACATTAAATTAAATGGGAATTTGGGAAAGAAATCACTTAGAAACTCTATATAAAGGATGGAAGAGGAGGAGGGATATGGCTCTCTTCTTGATGCATAAGGTTACACTGCATAATTGTTTACTTGACTTACTTATCTTGTGGGAGTTGGGATACCCATCTCGGTGAGGAGTGGTAGCTCGGCCTTGTGAGGTGAGCTGGGACCTAGTCATTCTTTGGTTTAGTGTGTGTGGCCCCTTTGCGGCTTGGGGGGATAATGGGGAAGAAGAGTACCCCTAGCATTGGCTGGGAGGTACTGGTGAAGTCCCATCAGTCAGCAAGTGGGAGCTAGACGGAGTGTGCAAGATAACGACTCGGAGCTGTCATCTTGGGCTATGGGATACACACATTTAGTTTGAATGGTAGATTAATATTGAACTTGCACTTTCATTTCTATACTTTTGATTGTGTAAAGAAGGTGTTTTACATAGAATTTTTAATTGAGAACTTAAATTCACCATAGCTTTACGCTTGCTACTTGAATTGATTCCCTTGGCAATTGATCCCTGACTGTTTGATTGTTTTGTCTGTTTTAATGATTATTATGAAGATATTGTGCTTTATCTTCGTCCTCATCCCTATATCATCAATCCACGCCTGAGTAGTTGGCTAAGATCTGGATCGATGGTCGTCACTTTGGTGTTAATAGACCTATAGATCCTAATGCCCCGCTATTTTGTGCGTGGATGATGAGCGAAGGATGTTTTTTCCTTGCTATCTAACCGTGTTGGTTGTTCCTGGTGAAGTGATTGTCTTGCACCTTGTTGTGATTTCCCTCTGCGATTTATTGCTTTTGATGATAAATTTTTACTCTACCTTCAGCCACACTAGACTGCATTTTATTCTTTTATTGCTCTATGTTTGACATCGATTTGTAGTTGCTTTTAATGTGCAATGGTGGCATTGTTATGGTGTAATGGTCAAATGTTATTACTCTTATTACAACATTTTTCTCCTGTCATTGGAATGATGATACTGCATTTTTCTCCTGTGTTTTACCTGCATCTTGACTGTTGAATTACTTTTATCCTTTTAATTTGAAATGTATTCCTTATAGACTGGCAAATTTTCACTCTGCAATTTAATACCTTGACTGTAATTTTCCTCTGTGATTTTATTATGTTTGAAGATGAATTTACCTTGCGTTCTGACCCATCTGGCTAGAGAATTTCCCTACTCATTTTGATATGTTTTAAAGGAGAACTTACCTTGCGTTTAACACATCTAGCCTACAATTTACCCTCTGCATTATTGATATATTTTGAAGGCGATTTTCCCTGCATTTTTCATACTTCTGTCTTGCATTTTTCCTCTGCAATATATATTACATTGATGGAGAATTAACTCAGTGCCAATCTTATGTTAAAAATAAAAAATTATGATACCTTGACAACAATTGATACTTTCTAATGAGAGAATTTTTAATGAGTGCGATTTGATACATTGATAAATTGGTAAATTGATAAATTGATAATTGATACATTGATAACTTGATAAATTGATACTGACTGTGAATTGATAAATTGATACTGACTGCGAATTTTTAATGACTGCGATTTGATACATGTATACTACCATTGGGACTGCAATTGATACTTTCTATGAGAAAAAATTTTAGGACTGCGTATCCATTGAAAGCTCACCTTGACAACAATTTTACAGACTGCACCATAGCAATTTTTTATTTCTCTAATTGTTCATATTTATAAAAAAATTGTGCCATAGCGATTGTACTACTGTCATATTCCTCAATATCAATTTTATACTTATCGTAAGTCAGCGAATTTGTAATTCCGGTGAAGGTCATTTAGTAGAAGATTTTTTTAGTTTTCAGGATTATTATTCACAACGATTTCCTATAGTGAATGGTCAGCGTGTATGCTTAGTGAACAGTGTGCCCAGTATTCCTTCGGAAAGTCACTTATTTACAATGATTGGTAATTCCTTGAACATCGTACCTTGTAACTCTTTTGGATAGAAACATACCTTCATTGAATTGGGTAGCGTTCCTGGTGATTGACAACATTATTCTGACAGTGATTCATTGTGATGCTAGATGGGGATTTTATTTAATGACAGTAAATTTATGTTTACGGGACAACAATTTATAAGTAAAGAAAACATTGAATTATCATTTACATTGACGATGAATTGATTTCATGTCATACATCGTCCTTACTTTAATGTCAGCGTTTTGGGGGATAACAATAATAAGCTCTGCATTTTTAATATCCCGTTAACTCAACATTTGCTGGTAATTACAAGACTTCGATACCATACCTCATTTAGACAGCAACAATGAATCGAATTAATTCAACGTAGACCTTCAAACGAAAACAAATTTATACTTAAAAGAGAACAATTCATATTGATAGCAATTTAACGATTGCAATATATCCCTTTCTATAATTATAAGGATAGTGACTTAATCATTGCGATATATCCAGTATTGATATAATGACAATGACCATAATGATAACGATTGATGAATGCATCACATCCCTGTTTATGTCCCTTGCGATACTATAATTTCCATATCTTTGACTGTGATTTACATATCTATAGATAGCATTTTTATATTGTGACATCGTTTATATGTTGGACAACGTTCTTATATTGATGTTGTTAGGTTAAGACAACCCTTCAAATGATGGTAGCAATGATCTAGGAGACAACCATATCTAATAGTGTTTCAGTTTAAAAGATATCCCTTTTGGTTTTAAAAAGGGGGTTTTACTTGTTTTAAAAGGTTGTCCCTATTGTGTTTCAGTGGAAAGATAATGAAGTCCTCCTTAGGAAATTTTCATCCGATGTTGGATTTGGAAATTAGTTGCACTAAGATAATTGTTTTGATAACGATTATTTTAAGGTGTACAGAGTGATGTTTGTTGCAATAGAATTCGTTACGCCAAGAATTTAATTGGTTGTAGGAATGTTATAGTCATGAGGTTTACTCACATCTTGTGGACAGGTCAATTGGGGGCTTGGGTTAGTCGTCTTATGGTTCGACAGTGCTTTTGATCTCCTAGCGCGTTGGTTTTTCTTGAGTCATTGGTCCAGATAGGTTATGTTGTGCCAGGGATATTGTCATGCCTATCACCTCGGGACAGCATGATCCCTGATGAGGGGATAGTTGCACACCTTAATGGAATGCGATGAATGATAATTGGCCAAAGTCTATGATTTTTGTGGTGGGCGTTTGTTCTATCGAGGCTGTTGTGTCGGGATTGTGGATGTCGTCCTTATCTAGTAGGCATCGTCATGTTCTGTGTTGGGTGGGAAGTCGTTTCTTTCTTTTGATTTATGCATTTTTCTCCTATTTGCTCGAGGTGCTTGTGTTTAGAGTCGTTGTTGTATGTTTCCTATTCTGTGGGAATGGCACTCATCATCAGTTGGGGTGGTTTAACTATTGTCATCGTTGCCTTCTTGCCTAAAAAAATAAATAAATAAAATTTCACTTTTTGCTTCATTGGCAGTTGTAACAATAAGGGTCATTACATATGGTATCAGAGCGGGTTCAACCCGTGACTTGTGAACACAACATCTTTCACTGATATGATATTTGATTATAATGTTGTTAATTAAGTTTACTTGTATTCATGCAGGTAATCATGGTTAGAGGACAGTGGACACCACGGAGGAAGACAAAAGGGTGATAGGGGAGGAGGCACGATGCCTCTAGTAGGATCCACACCTGAGGGGTCTAACCCCCAGGGAGATGAACAGGTTATCGGGAAAGAGAAGATAGCGGTGGGTGATGTGGTTGGGTTGATGAGGTATTTTCAGCGGATGTATGAGGCACTGATCAGCCGATTGGACAGAGATGAGACCAGGGCACCTACACCCTCTTAGGGTTCACTGTGCACTCTGGTCGGTACTGGTAGCATTCACCGTGAGCTCAAGAAAGTCAAATTTCTTGAGTTCTTTGGTGCCCCAAACGACGTAGGGGCCGAGGCATGATTGGAGAATATGGTGATGTGTTTTTCACTTTGCGAATATACCTGCAACATGAAGATATGCATGGCGGTATTTCAACTAAAGGGGAGTGCTCTTCTATGGTGGAAGACGCTCCTGCCACAATTGAACATGGTCGTTGAAGACATGTCATGGAAACTATCCAAGGAACAATTTTGAGAGGGGTACCTATCATAGGAATTCATTGAACATCATCTCAACAAGTTCAATGCCTTGCGACAGGGCATTCGTACAATGCCTAAATATGATGCCCATTTTATGGAGTTGCTTCGGTATGCTCTGCATCTTAATACTAAGAAAACTAAGGTCAACAGGTTCTTGTTTGGACTTAATGTCGACATACATGCAAAGGTTAAGATTCTGATGCCTTAGACCTTGCATGATGTCATCCAGAAGGTCCTCATAGTAGAGGAGGAGCTTGTTAGTGGGGGTCAGAGAAGGACTCCAGCGAGACCAACTAGGCAGGTATCGTTTGGTGTGCAGCAATATCAGACACTAGTCATACATACTCCAGGATATCGTGGCTTCCAGAGAGTATCCACCTTCACTGCACCTCGACTATCAATGCCTCAGCAGTGGACTCCTTACCAATGACCACAACATCAGCGACAACATCAACCGCAACAAAAACAGTTTAGGCATGTTCAGTAGAACATACCAGGATTCTATGCTGGTGGGCCGTTAGCTTCTACTTTGGGTACCAGGAGTACTGGACTGAACAAGGGGTGTTCGACTTGTGGGGAGACACACTACCAATGTGACTTCCTAGTGGAGAGAAATAGAGAATCTGGATCAGTTGGACCCACTACCGTGGGAGATTTGGGCAAGGCCCATCAGATTCATGTAGTTGTGAATAACTGCCAGGCAGAGCACCAGTCGACTGTGCTCGAGACATCAGGTACCGTCGTTGACCAGACCCTTAGTATTTTGATATATCCCTGTGCTACCAAGAGTTTCATTTCTGGTGTAGCGCTAAAAATGATTAAGGTAAAGGAAGTCGAACAGGATGAGTTTAGCTTTGTAGAGATGGCTTCAGGAGCCAAATAAAAGGTTGGAGGGAAGGTTACAGACTGTACCCTTAACCTGGGAGAGTTTTTCACCAAGGCCAACATGTACGTCACAATCTTAGGATCTTATGACCTCATGATCAGTATGGACTGGTTGGAATCACATGAGGCGATACTCAACTGTAAGATGAAATATTTGAGCTTGGTTGATGATGAGGGACAAAGACGCGTGATTGTAGGATAGAACTAGAGAGTTTCCCTGAGGTTCATCTCTTCCTTGTAGCTATGGAAGAGCATGCACAAGGGATGTAAGATTTATGCGATCCCTGAGTTAAACGAGAAGGGAGTAGTGGAAGGTCTAGAACACCTTCCTGTGGTGAGAGAGTTTGCGGACATCTTCCCAGAGGAGTTACCTGGGATGTCGCCAGAGAGGGAATTGGAGTTTACCATAGACCTAAAACTGAGGACTGAACCGATAACAAGAAGTCCTTATTAGATGTCGACCCCATAGTTACAGGAGTTGAGAATGCAACCGAAGGAGTTGTTAGACCTAGGACTTATATGTCCAAGTGTCTCACCATGGGGCACGCCTGTTATTTTCATACGAAAGAAGGATGTGTTGTGGAGACTCTGCATTGACTAGCGTCAATTAAACAAGGAAATGATCAAGAATCAGTATCTGTTGTTGAGGGTTGATGATCTGTTCGATCATATGAAGGGTGCGATGGTGTTTTCAAAGATCGATTTGTGATCAGGGCATCACCAGTTACAGATCAAGGAGGATGATGCCCCTAAGAATGCCTTTAAGATGAGGTTTAGACATTATGAGTTTATTGTTTTACCATTTGGACTGAAAAACGCCCCAGGGGTATTTATGATTTTGATGAATGAGGTGTTCTACAAGTACTTGGACAAGTTCGTCCAAGTATTCATCAACGATATTTTGATTTACTCTCAGACATTGGAGGAGCATGACAAGCACTAGTGATTGGTACTATAGTGTCTGTGAAAGAAAACATTGTATGGGAAATTGTCCAAATGCTTATTTTATCAATCAAAGATTCACTACTTAGGGCATGTCATCTCCAATGAAGGTATCATCATGGATCCAAGAAAGGTCGAGGCTATTATGGAATGGCATGTGTCTATAAATGTCCTGGAAGTGCATAGCTTCATGGGTTTAGTAGGATACTATTAATGGTTCATCGAGGGATTTTCGAATATAGCAAATCCTTTCATGGAATTGCAGAAGAAGAACAAGAAATTTGTTTGGACCGAGAAATCCATAGAGGCATTTTGGAGGCTCAAGGAGTTGTTGACAATGAAACCAATACTAAAGGTCCCTGACATGGACATGGACTTATTGGTATGCCCTGACGCATCCAAGGAAGGCTTAGGCAGAGTCTTGATGCAAGATGTTCGAGTGATCACTTATATCTCGAGGAAATTGAGAACTCATGAGCAGAACTACGCGATGCACGATTTGGAGTTATTAGACATTATATATTCCTTGAAGGTTTGGAGACGCTACCTTATTGGATGAAAATTTGAACTAAAAATAGACCACTATGGACTACAACACGTCTTAACACAAAGCGACATGAATGCGCGACAAAGACGTTGGTCAGAATTGCTTAGAGAGTATGATTTTGAGATTACTTACATAAAAGGAACAATGAACTAAGAGGCAGATGCATTGAGTCAGAGACCACACATATTTTTGGTGTTGCCACTTCAAACTAATCTATGTTAAAAGATTCTAACTTTACAGCGTGACAATGACTGGTACAAAGAGGTTAAGTATTTTATCAGACAAAACACAATGATGGTACCAAGATTTGAAGGATTTTCTTTTGATGAAGATGGACTATTGAGGTTTAAAAATTGGATTTACGTACCTCCGAATGACGAGTTGAGGAGTTTGATCCTAAATGAGGCTCACAGAGCTGTGTATATGGCTCACCCAGGAGTCATGAAGATGAGGGCAGACCTTAAACCCTTATTCTTCTAGAAAGGAATGAAGGCAGACATAGTCAACTATGTGGCTAGATGTCTAGAATGTCAGCAGGTACAGGCTAAACATAGACATCTAGTAGGATTACTACAGCCACATGCTATTCTGGAATCGAAATTGGAGGTTATTTTGATGGATTTCATTGTTGGATTGCCACTGACGGCAAGGAGACACAACTCAATTTTTGTGGTAGTCGACATTCTGAAGAAGAGTTCTCAATTTATTCTTGTGCATATGAAGTATCAAACACCCGACATAGCTAGAGTTTTCATCAATGAGATTGTGATCGAGGATCGATGTTTACTCGATGATTTTGGACTAGTTTCCAAGAGGCCTTGGGAACCCAACTTAACTTTAGTGATGTGTATCACCCGGAGACTGACGAGTAGAATGAATGAACAAACCAAATCTTGGAAGACATGTTGCGCATGTACTTGATGGACCAACAGAAACATTGGGAAGAATTCTTGCCACTGGTAGAATTCGCATATAACAACAATTACCAAAGCACCATTAAGATGGAGCCTTTCGAGTTTCCTTATGGGGGACCATTTCAAATGCCTTTGAGTTGGGATTGGCTTGAGGATAGCATCCTAGTGGGACCAGAAGCGATCCAAGAAGTGGAATATCAAATGCAAACAATAAGACAAAGGATCAAAGAAGCGCAACATCAACATAAGAGTTATGTCGATGCACGCCATGTCGGCCGTAGTTACAAAGTTGGTGATCGAGTATTCTTGTGGGTAAAACTGAATAAGAGTTCGATCAAGTTTGGAAAGGGAGCTAAACTCTCTCTTAGGTTCATGGGACCTTTCAAGATTGTGGAGAGGAAGGGGCCTGTGGCATATCGACTAGCCTTGCCTGATTCTTTGAGGTGTATGCACAATGTTTTTCACGCATTTGTTTTGAGACATTATATTAGTGATCCTACACTTGTTATTCACATGAGTTCCTTGCAGGTATCGGATGAGGGGGCACTCATAGATGAGTCGATATGCATCCTGGATCATCGCATATGATAGATACGACATCGAACAGTAGATCAGTTCAAGTTCCAATGGGACAACTATAGTCTGTACTTGACGACCTGGGAGGACACATATGATATGTGCCAGCAGTTTCCATTTTTGTTTGATAGATAGACTTATGACACTGTGATACACATTATTTCGCCACTAATATACTGTGAAACTTTGGGATGAATTTTATACCAAGAGGGGGCGTATGTAACATCCCACTCTTGCATGTACTAAGCGAACTTATTCTTTGAGGACACTTGCTTATAAGTGATCCGGATTACTATACTATTGGGCATTGGATTATGATTATGAGGCATTATGGATATGATGACATGTTATTTTCTTGTATTGATATAGACAGGTGCTATTGACTTGGTTCTACTGAGTGTGCAGGATTTTGGACCTTGAATATGTAGAGGCATCGATGAAACCCTTAGACTCTGGATCGAGTCAGGGATTGGACTATTGGAGTTTGATTGTTGTATATATGAAATATGTACATCTGATTGGATTTTATGATTATGGATTTTATTTCTGACATGATTCGTTGATAATGCAGGCTGATGATAGCTTTCTAACCAGACTCACATGTAGAGTAGAGGGGTCATGCATGACAACCAGAGACATTGAGGAAGAGGTGTGGACAACAACCCTGCCACATCCCACTAGCACTCATGTCGTGGATCGAACTGTAGGTTAACAATTAATTAGAAGACCCAGGATGGCATGAGGGAAGACTACGAGAGTCACTCACGATGATTCTAGGGGTTGCGCAATAAGGAAGGGGCCCTATTCCTTAGAGGCCCTTAGTCTCCCATAATATCACCTGATGAAGTATTGACTCCAGAGGTTTTTGATGTCTACTAAGTTAGACAAGAGGGGAGTGTCACCCTTGGAGAATGTAGTGCATTCTGAAGGGCACGTCGCGCAAGAAAAACATAAAGAGGGGAGTGGCACCCTTGGAGCATGTAGTGCATCCTGAAGGGCACATCATGCAAGGGAAATAGAATGAGGTGAGTTGCAACCTTGGAGCACCCAGTGCATCCTGAAGGGCATGTCGCTTTGTTAACTAATAAGTGAATAAACCTAGATGGTCTTAGAATGAATGAGGTGATAAGAAAGATTTAAAAACAAATTCCCTAATAAAAATGTCATCCGACCTCCGAAATTAAAATCTAGGTCTAAGTGATAATTGTGGTAAAAAAAATAGTAATAATAATCATCATTAAACATGTGACGAAAAGGGGTTAAGAAATTCGATTAATTTATTAAAATCAAATTATATTGAGGGATTGAAATTTAAAAGGGAATTGATTGTTTTTCTACTTATGCTAATTAAAATTTATTAATTAAAAGGGAAGAGGGGTAAAAGGTAATTTTATACACTTGCTAATTTGATTTTTAGATAAAAAGGTAAAAGAGGAATCTTAAAAAGAATTGGGAAACTAAGGGAAAAGGGGGGAAACATAAAGAAAAAGGGAAACACAAGGAAAAAGAAGAATGACTAACTTAGTAAGGAATCTTGCCTTTAAGAACTTTCTAAATTGAACTCAACTAGGAATTTAGTCAGGGCGTAAGTCATTAAAATGTGTAAGGGAATATGGGGATAGCGAGGAGCGATTCTAGGAATGCTTTTAGGTGGGTGAGGGAAATAGGAGTTATTAAATAATTAATGAAATTAATTTCTAGTGCAACAAAGGGGATGGGTGACATGTGTACGGGGGAGGATTTGTCTGAATTAAATTATTGAACATTAGATTAAATGGGAATTTGGGAAAGAAATCACTTAGAAACTATATATAAAGTATGGAGGATGAGGGGTATGGATCTCTTCTTGATTCGTAAGGTTACGCTGTAGAATTTTTGACTTGAATGACTTATCTTGTGGGAGTTGGGATACCTAGCTCAGTGAGGAGTGGTATCTCGGCCTTGCGAGGCGAGCTGGGAGCTAGTTGTTCTATGTTTGTGTGTGCATGGCCCCTTTGTGGCTCAAGGGGGCTAAGGGGGAAGACAAGTACCCCTAACGTTGGCTGGGAGGTACCGGTGAAGTCCCATCGGTACAAGCGGGAGTTGGATGGAGCACGTGGGACAATGACTCAGAGTTGTCACCTTGGGATCGGGTACGCACACATTTATTTTGAATGGTAGATTAATATTGAACTTGCACTTTCATTTCTGTACTTTTAATTGTGTAAAAAAGGTGTTTTACTTAGAATTTTTAATCGAGAACTTAAATTCACCATAGCTTTATGCTCGCTTCTTGAATTGATTCACTTGGCAATCGATCCCTGGCCTCTTGACTGTTTTTTCTATTTTAATGATTATTATGAAGAGATTGTTCTTTATCTTCGTCCTCATCCCTAGATCATTAGTCCACGCTTGATCAGTCAGCCAAGAACTGGATCAACGATCATCACTTCGGTGTTAATAGACTTATATATCCTAATGTCCTGCTTTTATGTGCATGGATGATGAGTGAAGGATGTTTTTTCTCAGTTGTATACCCCTGTTGGTTGTTCCTGGTCAAGTGATTGTCTTGCGCCTTGTTGTGATTTCCCTCTGCGATTTATTTATTTTGATGACAAATGTTTACTCTTCCTTGGGCCACACTAGACTGCATTTTATTCTTTTATTGCTTCGTGTTTGACAGTGATTTGTAGTTGCTTTTAATGTGCAATGGTGGCATTGTTACTCTGTAATGGTCGAATGATATTACTCTTATTACTGCATTTTTCTCCTACCATTGGAATGATGATACTGCATTTTTATCCTGTGTTTTACCTATGTCTTGAATGTCAAATTACTTTTATCCTTTTACTCTAAAATTTATTCCTTATAGACTGGAAAATTTTCTCTTTGCAATTTAATACCTTGACTGTAATTTTCCTCTGCAATTTTATTATGTTTTAGGACGAATTAACCTTGAGTTCTGGCCCATATGGAGAGCGAATTTCCCTACGCATTTTGATATGTTTTAAAGGAAAACCTACCTTTTGTTTAACACATCTAGCCTACAATTTACCCTCTGCATTATTGATATATTTTGAAGGCGATTTAACCTACGTTTTCCATACTTCTAGCTTGCATTTTTCCTCTGCAATATATATTACATTGATGGCGAATTAACTTAGTGCCAATCTTATGTTAAAACTCAACAATTATGATACCTTGACAATGGTTGATACTTTCTAATGAGCAATTTTTTAATAACTTCCGTTTGATACAGTGATAAATTGGTAAATTAATAAATTGATAATTGATACATTGATACATTGATAAATTGATAAATTGATAATGACTGCTAATTGATAAATTGATACTGACTGCGAATTTTTAGTGACTGTGATTTGATACATTTAAATTGCCATTGGGACTGCAATTGATACTTTCTATGAGTGAAATTTTTATGACTGCGTAGCCATTGACAACTCACCTTGACAACGATTTTATAGACTGCACCATAGAGATTTTATTTTTCTCTAATCATTCATATTTATATAATTTTTGTACCATAGCAATTGTACAACTGTCATATTTATCAATAGCGATTTTATACTTATCGTAAGTCAACGAATTTGTAATTCCGGTGAAGGTCATTTAGTAGAAGATTTTTTTAGTTTTCAGGATTGTTATTCACAGCGATTTCCTGTAGTGAATCGTCAAAGTGTATGCTTAGTGAGCAGCGTGTCCAATATTCCTTGGCACAGTCACTTATTTACAACGATTGGTAATTCCTTGAACAACATGCCTTATAACTCTTTCGGATAGAAACATACCTTCAGTGAATTGGGTAGCTTTCCTGGTGATTGACAACATTATTCTGACAACGATTCATTATGATGCTAGATGGCAACGATTTTATTTAATGACAGTAAATTTATGTTTAAGGGACAGCAATTTATAAGTAAAGACAACATTGAATTAGCATTTACATTGACGACGAATTGATTTCATGTCAAACAATGTCCTTACTTTAATGTCAATGTTTTGGGGGATAGCAATAATAAACTCTGTGTTTTTAATATCCTGTTAACTCTAATTTTGTTGGTAATTACAAGACTATGATACCATACCTCATTTAGACAACAACAACGAATCAAATTAATTTAGTGTAGACGTTCAAAGGACAACAAATTTATACTTAAAAGAGAAAAATTCATATTGATAGCAATTTAACGATTGCAATATATCCCTTGCTATAATTATAATGATAGTGACTTAATGATTGCAATATATCCAATATTGATATAATGAAATGATCATAATGATAACGATTGATGAATGCATCACATCCCTGTTTATGTCCCTTGCAATACTATAATTGGCATTTATTTGACTGCGATTTACATACCTATAGATAATGTTTTTATATTGGGACATCATTTATATGTTGGACAACGTTATTATATTGATGTTATTAGGTTAAGACAACCCTTCAAATGATGATAGAAATGATCTAGTAGACAACCATCTCTTATAGTGTTTCAGTTTAAAAGATAGACCTTTCAGTTTTAAAAAAGGGGTTTTACTTATTTTAAAAGCTTGTTCCTATTGTGTTTTAGTCGAAAGATAGTGAAATCCTCCTTAGGCAATTATCATCTGATGTTGGATTTGTAAATTGGTTGCACTAAGATAATTGTTTTGATAACGATTATTTTAAGGTGTACAGAGTGATGTTTGTTGCAATAGAATTCGTTACGCTAGGAATTTAATTGGTTGTAGGAATGTTATAGTCGCCAGGTTTCCTCTTGTCTTGTGGACTAGTCGATTGGGGGCTTGGGATAGTCATCTTATGGTTAGACAGTGCATTCGATCTCCTAGCGCATTGGTTTTTCTTGATTCGTCGGTCCAGATAGTTTATGTTGCACCAGGGATATTGTCACACCTATCACCTAGGGATGGCATGATCCGTGATGAGGGGATCATTGCACACCTTAATGGAATGAGGTGAATGATAATTGGTCGAAGTGTATGCTTTCCACGGTGGGAATTTGTTCCATTAAAGCCATTGTATTGAGATTGTGGATGTTGTCCTTAGCTGGTAGGCGTCGTCATGTTGTGTGTTGGGAGGGAAGTTGTTTCTTTCTTTTAATTTATGCATGTTTCATCGAGTTGCTCGAGGTACTAGTGTTTAGATTTGTTGTTTCCTGTTTCTTGTTCTGCGGGCATGGTGCTCGTCGTTAGTTGGGGTGGTTTAACTATTGTCGTTGTTTCCTTCTTGCCTAAAAAAACAAAAAAAATTCACTTTTTTCTTCACTGGCAGTCGTAACGACAGGGGTCGTTACATATGGATTAGAGCAGGTTCAACCTGCGACTTGGGAACACTATGAATTTCAATCATATGATATTTGATTATAATGTTGCTAATTAAGTTGACTTGTATTCGTGCAGTTAATCATGGTTAGAGGACGTCAGGGAGGCAGACGACGGGGTGATAGGGGAGGAGGCCTGATGCCTTCAGTAACATCCACGCCTGAGGGGTCTAACCCATAGGGAGACGAACATGTTGTCGGTCTGGAGCAGATAGCGGTGGGTGATGTGGTTGGGCTGATGAGGTCTTTTCAGCGGATGTCTAAGGCACTGATCAATTGATTGGACATAGATCAGCAGATGTCTGAGGCACTAATCAATGTCAGCACCCCCTCAGGGTCCACTGCAGACTTTGATCAGTATTGGTAGCATTCACTGCGAGCTCGAGAAAGTCAAATTTCCTTAGTTCTTTGGTGCCCTGGATGGCGCAGCCATCGAGGCATGGTTGGAGAATATGGTGATTTGTTTTTCACTTTGCGACTATACCTCCAACATGAAGGTCCACATGGTGGTCTTTCAACTGAAGGGAAGCGCTCTTCTATGGTGGAAGACGCTCCTGCCACAATTGAACATGGTATTCAAAGACGTGTCATGGGAACTATTTGAGGAATGGTTCCGAGAAAGGTACCTATCAGAGGAATTCATTGAGCGTCATCTCAACAAGTTCAACGCCTTGCAACAGGGTGGTTGTACGGTGCCCGAATATGAGGCCTGTTTTATGGATTTTCTTTGGTATGCTTTGCATCTTAATACCAAGAAACTTAAGGTCAACAATTTCTTGTTTGGCCTTAATGTCAGCATATGTGAAAAGGCTAGGATTATGATGCCTCAGACCTTGCATGATGCCATCCATAAGGCCTTCATAGCAGAGGAGGAGCTTGTCAGCAGGGGTCAAAGCAGGACTCCAGCGAGACCAGCTAGACATGTATCATCTCATGTGCAACAACATCAAACACCAGCCAGACATACTCTAGGATATTGTGGATTATAGAGAGGATCCATATTCACTACACCTCAGTGACTAATGCCTCAGTAGTGGACTCCTTACCAGGAACCATAGCATTAGCGACAACATCAACTGCAGCAGCAACAATTTAGGCCTGTTCAACATAATAGACCTAGATTCCAATCTAGTGGGTCGTCATCTTCTACTTCAGGTACCATAAGTACTGGACCGAGTAAGAGGTGTTGGACTTGTGGGGAGCCACACTACCAACGCAACTACCCAGTGGAGAGGAATAGAGCATCTGGATCATCCGTACCCACTACCATGGGAGATTTGGGCAAGGCCCATCAGATTCATGCAGCGGTGAATAACCCCCAACCAGAGCACCAGTCAACTGTGCTCGAGATGTCAGGTACTATCGCAGACTAGGCCCTTAGTATTTTGATAGATCTCGGTTCTACCGAGTGTTTCATTTATGGTACAACGCTAAAAAGGATTAAGGTAAAGGTAGTCGAACATGATGAGTTTATCTTTGTAGAGATGGTTTTGAGAGCCAAACAGAAGGTTGGAGGGAAGGTTACAGACTGTACCCTTAACCTGGGAGAGTTTGTCACCAAGGCCAACTTGTACATCACAATATTAGGATCTTATGGCGTCGTTATCGATATGGACTGGTTGGAATCACATGAGGTGATACTCAACTGTAAGATGAAACAATTGATCTTGGTTGATGATAAGGGAAAGAGACGCGTCATTGTAGGATGGAACTAGGGATTTTCCCTGATGTTCATCTCTTCCTTCCAACGACGGAAGAGCATGCACAAGGGATGTAATCTTTATGCGATCCTTGCGTTAAATGAGAAGGGAGTAGAAAAAGGTCTAGAACGCCTTCCTATGGTGAGAGAGTTTGTGGACGTGTTCCCAGAAGAGTTACCTAGGATGTTTCCAGAGAGGGAATTTGATTTTACCATAGACCTGGAACTAGGGACTGGACCAATAGCAAGAACTTATTGGATGTCGACCCCGAAGTTAGAAGAGTTCAGAATGAAAATGAAGGGTTTGTTGGACCTAGGAATTATATGTCTAAGTGTGTCACCATGGGGCATGCCTGTTATTTTCATACGAAAGAAGGATGGGTCATGGAAACTCTACATTGACTACCGTCAATTGAACAAGGCAATGATCAAGAATAAATATACGTTGTCAAGGATCGATGATCTATTCGATCAGATGAAGGGTGCGACAATGTTTTCAAAGATCAATTTGCGATCAGGGTATCACCAATTACGTATCAAGGAGGATGACATCCCTAAGGCCGCCTTTAAGATGAGATTTGGACATTACAAGTTTACTGTTTTACCATTTGGACTGACAAAAACCCCAGGGGTATTTATGAGTTTGATGAATGAGGTGTTTCGCGAGTACTTGGAAAAGTTCATCCAAGTATTCATTAACGATATTTTGATTTATGCTCAGATGTTGGAGGAGCATGACGAGCACTTGCGCTTGGTACTACAGTGTCTGCGACAACACAAATTGTATAGGAAATTGTCAAATTTCTCATTTTATCAATCAAAGATTCACTACTTAGGGCATGTCATCTCCGACGAAGGTATCACCGTGGATCTAGCAAAGGTCGAGGCTATTATGGAATGGCCTATGTTGACAAATGTCTGAGAAGTGTGTAGCTTCATGGGTTTAGCAGGATACTATCGATGGTTCGTTGAGGGATTTTCGAAGATAGAAAATCTGATCATGGAATTGCAAAAGAAGAACAAAAAGTTTGTTTGGACTAAGAAGTGCATGGAGGCATTTCAGAGGCTCAAGGAGCTGTTGAAAATGACACCAATACTAAAGGTCCCTGACATGGACATGAACTTCTTGGTATGCACTGACGCATCAAAGGAAGGCTTAGGCAGAGTCTTGATGCAAGATGATCGAGTGATCGCTTACATCTTGAGGAAATTGAGAAGTCATGAGGAGAACTACATGATGAACGATTTGGAGTTATTAGAAATTGTATATGCCTTGAAGGTTTGGAGACACTACCTTATTGGATGGAAATTTGAACTAAAAACATACCATTGTGGACTACAACACATATTTACGCAAAGCGACCTGAACGCGTGACAATGGCGTTGGTCGAAATTTCTTAGCGAGGATGATTTTGAGATTACTTACATAAAAGGAAAAGTGAACCGAATGACAGATGCATTGAGTCGGACACCACACATATTTTCGATGTTTCCGCTTCAAATGAATCTATGTGAAAATATTCAAACTTTACAGCGCGATGATAACTGGTACAAAGAGGTCAAGGATTTTATCGAAAAAAACACAATGATGGTACCAAGATTTGAAGGATTTACGTTTGATGAATATGGACTATTGAGGTTTAAATTGGATTTACATACCACTGAATGACGAGTTGAGGAGTTTGATCCTAAACGAGGCTCACAGAGCTGTGTACATGGCTCACTCGAGAGTAACGAAGATGAGGGCGGACCTTAAACCCTTATTCTTCTGGAAAAGAATGAAGGTAGACATATTCAACTATGTGGCCAGATGTCTAGAATGTCAGCAAGTAAAGGCTAAACATAGACATCTAGCAGGATTACTACAACCACATGCTATTCTAGAATTGAAATGGGAGGTTATTTCGATGGATTTCATTTTTGGATTTCCACTGACGACAAGGAGACATGATTCTATTTTTTGGGTAATCGACACTCTGATAAAGAGTGCTCATTTTATTCCTATGTGTATGATGTATCAGGCACCTGAAATAGCTAGATTTTTCATCAGTGAGATTGTGAGACTGCATGGCGTACCTAAGTGGATCGGAATTTACTGGACAATTTTGGACTAGTTTCCAAGAGGCCTTGGGAACCCAAATTAAATTTAGAACTTCATATCACCCAAAGATTGACGGTCAGACCGAACAAACAAACCAAATATTTGAAGACGTGTTGCACATGTACGTGATGGACCAACATAAACGCTGGGAAGAATTTTTTCAACTGGTAGAATTCACATATAACAACAGTTACCAAAGCACCATTAAGATGGTGCCTTTCAAGTTTCTTTATGGGCAACCGTGTCGGATTCCTTTGAGTTGGGATCCGCTTGAGGATAGGGTCCTGGTAGGACCAGAAGTGATCCAAGAAATGGAATATCAAATGCAAAAAATAATACAAAGGATCAAGGAAGCACAGGATCAAAAAAAGACTTATGTCGATGCGCGTCGTGTCGATCGTAGTTACGAAGTTGGCGATCACAGCCTACTAGCACTCTCATCGTGGCTCGAATTGTAGGTTAACGATTACCTAGTTTGAGAAGACACACAATGCCATGAGAGAAGGCTGTGACAGTCACTCACAATGATTCTAAGGGGTGCACAATAAGACAAGGGCCTTATTCCTTAGAGGCCCTTAGTCTCCCACAAGATCACCTGACATAGTATTGACTCCAGGGGTTTTTGATGTCTACCAAGTCAGTCAAGAGGCGAGTGGAACCCTTGGAGCACATAGTGCGTCCTGAAGGGCATGTTTCATAAGAAAAACGGAAAGAGGTGAGTGGCACCCTTGGAGCATGTAGTGCGTCCTGAAGGGCACTTCACGCAAGGGAAATAGAATGAGGCCAGTGGCACCCTTGGAGAACCTAGTGCGTCCTGAAGGGCACGTCAGTTTGTTAAATAATAAGTGAATAAACCTAGATGGCCTTAGAACGAATTATGTGGTAAGAAAGATTTAAAAACAAATTCCCTAATAAAAATATCGTCCAACCTTGGAAATTAAATTTTAGGTCTAAGTGATACTTGTAATTAAAAATAATAATAATAATAATAATAATCATTAAACATGTGACAAAAACGAGGTAAGAAATTCGATTAATTTATTAAAATCAAATTATGTTGAGGGATTAAAATTTAAAAGGGAATCGATTGTTTTTCTACTTATGCTAATTAAAAAAATTTAATTAAAAGGGAAGAGGGGTAAAAGGTAATTTTCTACACTTGCTAATTTGAGTTTTAGATAAAAAGGGAAAAGAGGGAAACCTAAAAAGAATTGGAAAACTAAGGGAAAAGGGGGGAAATATAAAGAAAAAGGGAAACATAAGGAAAAAGTAGAATGACTAACTTAGTAAGGAATCTTGCCTTTAAGAAATTTCTAATTTGAACTCAACTAAGAATTTAGTAAGGGCGTAAGTCATTAAAATGTGTAAGGGAATATGGGGACACCGAGGAGCGATTCTAGGAATGAGTTTAGGTGGGTGAGGGAAATAGGAGTAATCAAATAATTAATGAAACTAATTTCTGGTGCAACGAAGCGGATGGGTGACATGTGTACGGGGGAGGATTTTTCTGAATTAAATTATTGAACATTAAATTAAATGGGAATTTGGGAAAGAAATCAATTAGAAAATCTATATAGAGGATGGAGGAGGAGGGGTATGGATCTCTTCTTGATGCGTAAGGTTACGCTGCATAATGTTTAACTTGACTGACTTATCTTGTGGGATTTGGGATACCCAGCTTAGTGAGGAGTGGTATCTCGGCCTTGCCAGGTGAGCTAGGATCTAGTTGTTATCTGGTTTAGTGTGTGTGGTCCCTTTGCGGCTCGTGGGGGCTAAGGAGGAAGAATACTATGCCTAGCATTGGCTGTGATGTACTAGTGAAGTCCCATTGGTTGGAAAGCGGGGGTTTGACGGACCACGCGAGACAACGACTTGGAGATGTCACCTTGGGCTACGGTACGCAAGCATTTATTTTGAATGGTAGATTATTATTGAACTTGTGCTTTCATTTCTGTACTTTTAATTGTGTACAGAAGGTGTTTTACTTAGAATTTTTAACCAAGAACTTAAATTCACCATAGCTTTATGCTCGCTGCTTGAATTGATTCCCTTGGCAATTTATCCCTGACCTCTTGACTATTTTGTCTGTTTTAATGATTATTATGAAGAAATTGTGATGTATCTTCATCCTCATCCCTAGATCATCAGTTCATGCCTGAGCAGTCGACTAGGATCTAGATCGAAATTTGTCACTTCAGTGTTATTAGACCTATAGATCCTAATTCCCTTCTTTTCTGTTTGTGGATGATGAGTGAAGGATGTTTTTGCCCAACTGTATACCCCTGTTGGTTGTTCCTGGTCGAGTTATTATCTTGCGCCTTGTTGTGATTTCCCTCTGCGATTTATTTCTTTTGATGATGAATTTTTACTCTACCTTGGGCCACACTTGACTGCATTTTATTCTTTTATTGCTCCGTGTTTGACAACAATTTGTAGTTGTTTTTAATGTGCAATGGTGGCATTATTACTATGTAATGGTCAAATGTTATTACTCTTATTACTGCGTTTTTTTCCTACCATTGGAATGATGATACTACATTTCTCTTCTACGTTTTACCTACGTCTTGAATGTGGAATTATTTTTATCCTCTTACTCTGAAATTTATTCCTTACAGACTGGAAAATTTTCACTCTGCAATTTAATACCTTGATTGTAATTTTCCTCTACAATTTTGTTATTTTTTAAGATGAATTTACCTTGCGTTCTGACCCATCTAGATAGCGAATTTCCCTATGCATTTTGATATGTTTTAAAGGTGAACTTACCTTGCGTTTAACACATCTAGCTTGCTATTTACCCTCTGCATTATTGATATATTTTGAAGGGGATTTGCCTTGCATTTTTTGTACTTCTGGATTGTGTTTTTCCTCTGCAATATATATTACATTGATGGCGAATTAAATCAATGCCAATCTTATGTTAAAACTAAGCAATTATGATACCTTGACAACGATTGATACTTTCTAATGAGCGGATTTTTAATGACTGCGATTTGATACATTCATAAATTGGTAAATTGATAAATTGATAATTGATACATTGATACATTGATAAATTGATAAATTGATAATGACTATGAATTGATAAATTGATACTCACTATGATTTTTTAATGACTGGGATTTGATACATTTATACTGTCATTGGGATTGCGATTGATACTTTCTATGAGCAAAATTTTTATGACTATGTATCCATTGATAGCTCACCTTGAAAGTGATTTTATAGACTGCACCATAGCGATTTTATATTTCTCTAATCATTCATATTTATATAATTTTTGTAACAGAACGATTGTACTACTGTCATATTTGTCAATAGTGATTTTATACTTATTGTAAGTTAGCGAATTTGTAATTCTGGTGAAGGTCATTTAGTAGAGTTTTTTTTTAGTTTTTAGGATTGTTATTCATAGTGATTTCCTATAGTGAATGTTCAGCGTGTATTCTTAGTGAACAACATGCCCAGTATTCCTTCAGACAATCATTAATTTACAGTGATTGGTAATTCCTTGAACAATGTGCCTTGTAACTCTTTTGGATAGCAACGTACCTTCAGTAAATTGGGCAGTGTTCCTGGTGATTGACAACATTATTCTGACAATGATTCATTGTGATGCTAGATGGCAATGATTTTATTTAATGACAATAAATTTATGTTTAAGGGACAACCATTTATAAGTAAAGACAACATTGAATTAGCATTTACATTGACGACGAATTGATTTCATGTCAGACAACATCCTTACTTTAATGTCATTGTTTTGGGGGATAACAATAATAAGCTCTGCGTTTTTAATATCATGTTAACTCAAAATTTGTTCGTAATTACAAGACTGCGATACCATACCTCATTTAGACAGCAACAATAAATCGAATTAATTCAGCGCAGACCTTTAAAGGTCAACAAATTTATACTTAAAAGATAACAATTCATATTGATAGCAATTTAACAATTGAAATATATGCCTTTCTATAATTATAATGATAGTGACTTAATGACTGTGATATATCCAGTATTGATATAATGACAACGGTCATAATGATAACGATTGATGAATGCATCACATCCCTGTTTATGTCCCTTGCGATACTATAATTTCTATATCTTTGACTGCAATTTACATACCTATAGATAGTGTTTTTATATTGTGACATCATTTATATGTTGGACAACGTTCTTATATTGATGTTGTTAGGTTAAGACAACCCTTCAAATGATGATAGAAATGATCTAGTAGACAACCATCTCTCATAGTGTTTCAATTTAAAAGATATCCCTTTCAGTTTTAAAAAGGGGGTTTTACTTGTTTTAAAAGGTTGTTCCTATTGTGTTTCAGTCGAAAGATAGCAAAATCCTCCTTAGTAAATTCTCATCTGATGTTGGATTTGGAAAGTAGTTTCACTAAGTTAATTGTTTTGAAAACGATTATTTTAAGGTGTACAGAGTGATGTTTGTTGCAATAGAATTTGTTACACCAGGAATTTAATTGGTTTTAGGAATGTTATAGTCTCCAGGTTTCCTCGCATCTTGTGGACTGGTCGATTGGGGGCTTGGGTTAGTCATCTTATGGTTCGACAGTGCATTTGATCTCCTAGCATGTTGGATTTTCTTGAGTCATTGGTCCAGATAGGTTATGTTGCGCCAGGGATATTGTCACGCCTATCGCCTGGGGACGGCATGATCCCTGATGAGGGGATCATTGTGTGCCTTAATGGAATGAGGCAAATGATAACTAGCTGGAGTATTTTCTTTTCGTGATGGGCGTTTTTTTTGTCGAGTTCATTGTGTCAAGATTGTGGATGTTGTCCTTAGCCCGTAGGCATCATTGTGTTGTGTGTTGGTTGAGAAGTCGTTTCTTTCTTTTGATTTATGCATGTTTCGCCCAGTTGCTCGAGATTCTAGTGTTTAGATTCCTTGTTTCTTATTGCCTGTTCTGTGGGCATGGTGCTCGTCGTCAGTTGGGGTGGGTTAACTATTGTCGTCGTTGCCTTCTTGCCTAAAAAAATAAATAAAAAATTTGCACTTTTTGCTTCACTGGCAGTCGTAACGGTAGGGGTCGTTACAATTTTATTGCTCTTCCTTCATCCATAGGGGATTATGAGAGGGTATTAAGTTTCTGGTTTCTTCTTATCTAAAATACATTCCTTCTTTCATAAAATTTTCTTCCATAATTCAAATATTTGAGTCCATATAAAATCTAAATTAATGCTTCAAATGACTTATCAATCTATTAAAGTTGTACAGAAATAGACAACTTGTGATTCTCATTCAAATATTTGAGTTGATATAAAATCTAAATTAATGCTTCAAATGACTTATTGATCTATTAAAGTTGCAAAAAAACAGACAACTTGTGATTCTCCAAGAAAAGGAGGATTAATGTACTATGGGTTGTTGGACATTAAGTATCAAAGACCAATTTTAAGTTAATTATGATTTCACTCTTAGTTTCATATATCATAGTCTTCAATTGCATAAATTGGATTAGTCCCATCATTTGGCTATGTAAGCCACCTTGAGTGTTGTATTCCTTAAAAATTTCCTCTTTGTGAATGTTAGGTTCATTGCAGGTTAATTGTTTTTGTAATTTGTTAATGAAAAATCCCTCATTTCTTGCTTCACATCATGGCCTTGAAGAGGAAAAGTGTTACATAAATGTAACTTTGCAAACTTGTATTGTTCTCTCAAATAATCCACTTGAAATGAAAAAAAAATAACTTCATGTCAAAATTGACCCCACAATCTTAAAAGGAAGGAGAGGTGCATAATACACTTCCTACACTAATCAATGAGATAAACATGTGAAAAAATTAAATAAACAAAATTTCAATAATAAACAACACAAAAACATTCAACCATTAGACAACGATTTTGTGGGGAAAACCCCACACTCTAAATCATAAGCAATGTATTAGTAAACAAATAATTGGTCACAATACATTAGAAAGTCTTTGTGCTCTCAACAAGGGTGTTCAACAATAGCAAAGGATTCTAGAGAAATTTTGACAGCATAATAGTAAACTAAAATTCACACTCTATTTTCCTCCAACCCTAGAATTGAATAAATAAGCATAACAGAAACATAAACCATTTATAGTTTTCCAATTATACATGTTGGAAACCATACACAAGTAATCGACCCACCATTTTTTCTTAGCATTCATTTTCTGCTAGTAATTTACATTTATTCCCTGCCACTAGTCATCATTTATTCCCTACTATTGATCTACATTTATTCCTTTCTACTACTCAACAATCATTACCTACTCCACTATAGGAATGCAAGGTGTATGATACATCTAACCGAATATTCTTGCACTTGTCATATATCTTGCAATGGTATTAGTGAGAATGCATCAAGCTATGAGCTAATTTCTAGGGGCCTTAAGTCCCAGATAATCATAACACCACTTGAATTTACCTATGCTCAACAATTTCATTAATGCATGTGGCATTCTACAAACTATCAACTTTCTCTAGTATTACTTTTCCATCATGCACTGTGTCCCTAACAAAATGGTACTAGATATCTATATGCTTTGTCTTAGCATGAAAGGTTGGGTTCTTAACTATACAAATGGCATTGTTATTGTCACATTGAACTGTAATAGATCTCTGACTTATATTTACAATTGAGCATGGTTTTATAAGCTAAATGGCCTCCCTAATGAAATGAGTAGTATACACATTCTTAGCCTCTAGAGTGGAAAAAACAACCACATCTTGTCTCTTTCTCATCCAACTTACTACTCCACCAAACAATCAAAGGAGGAGGTCAGGGATTCAAATCCCCTCCCCCTCAACTTATACTTATAGGCCTTCAATTACACAAAACAACTCAAGTTGCTTGAAAATAGGGGCATGGGGCTTGGGCCTAGTTCCTAAGAGGGGTTCAAATCCCCTCCCTCTTGCAATTCTTCCCTAAATTAATCTACTCAAGTATATTCATAACAATAATTAAACTCTAAAAAATAGATAAAAATCTAAAACACAAGTCCACTACACCCCCACTAAAAAAAAAGCAGTTTTAACCAATACACAAAATATGAATCATAACCCACTGCATTCAAACTTATCCATACACTGAACTTCAAACATTTCTTTTCCAAGAAAGAAAACCAAGCTAGAGCACAAACTTAGTTATTTTCTCGCAAGAAAATATCCATCCCAACACATAAACTCAATTTTTTTTCAAACTCATCCCTAATCCATTATGAACCAGCACACACTTAGAAACACCCATCATCTATAGGCTCAAACAACATCTTTGAGCAATTAATATCAATCTGTCACATGAGGAATAATCATGGGTACCTATTCCCTACTATTTATTGGAGATTGTATGTTTTATTAGTTCCCATTCTACCTTTGAACCAACACTACAGAGCATCTCTCCTACTAAATTACCTAACCAAATGAAAACTTAGGGAGGAAAGAGGAGATTTTGTGTTTTCTCCTCATCTTGATTTTTTTCAATTTCCAATTTTGCATGGGAGGGGGTGTGTGGCATGCCTATGCGCTACTCCTTTTTTTCCTTTTTTAATATTTTTTTTTACATTTATAATTTATAATTTTTTTATTATCTTCCTAAAAAAGCATGCAAAGTCAACCTTTGAATTTGACTTCCACTAATGGATACCAAGCATGCAACCAGATGAGATGGAGTTGGAATGTGTCATGGGAAACACCATTGGAAAGGACACAATGAGCCCATTTTGAATATAAAATATAAATTCTAATTGTGTTCCACCTAGGCCCTCAATTTTGGCAAGGAATATCTTCCCTCTAAATAATGATTTGTTGATTGGGCCCACAAAATACCCAAACTTGCGAAAAATGACACATGGCAATACATTATCCAATCGAAGAAAATGAAGTATCGATGGAAAGGTATCAATGATTGTCTTGATGTCGTGGGAATGAAACCCTCATATGATGTTTTTAAGTACTTCTTTGACTTACCTAAACCTTTATCGTGCAATATGGTTAGACCATCCCACCTCAACTAGTTTAAAGATTTGTGACAACTTTAATTGGGCCATACGATGTCAGAATGAGGAAAATGAGGAACTGTTGAAAAGGTATTTGAGTCAAATACAACATGATTTTATTATTATTATTATTATAATCCTATCATAAACAATTTTTAAACCCTGAACCACTTTTACCAAATTGGCATCTGAAACTAGTCCTAAAATTGTGAAGGTTCTTTCTCAGAAACTAGGGGTCGAAACTAGGCATATGATATACTGTTGGAAATGTCTCAAACATAAATACATCACCTTTAATTCTTATTTTTATTTTCATTCATATCTTAGAACAAAAAATTATAATGAAGTCACAATTATGAATTTTTTCCATTTAGGAAGTGTGCAATTCATGCCCTTTTTAGACTAGTCATATGAAGTCAAAATGAGGCAAATGATAGATCATTGCAAAGATCATTATTATCCCTATAGGGTAAAACCAATTTATGTTGTAATAAATGGAACGTAAATAATCTTATATTCTATGAAATATTGTGTTCATATGAGACTCGCCCAATGACCAACGAAAGGGGCCAATGTTGAAAATATGCAAACCGAGTCCTTAGCTCATGGAATATGAAAGGCGTACCCTTGACATAGATAATTATGATATATGAGGGTTCAAAGGATTAATAATTATTCCTATATGACATCTCTTAGGGATAATAATATTAGAGTTCTGAAACAAGCCAAACAAGGATGGATTGAGCTTGCTTGGTTGCTGACAAGATGTTGTTGGAAAAAATAATATTGATGACTATTATGAAGATCCTCAATTGGTGATAGTAGGATAATGAAGACTATAAATCTGAAATCCATTTATCCATACTAACCCTTTTATTGATAATTGAGACACTGACCAAACTTAAACTTTAACCTTGTAACTGACTGGAGCTGAGACCAAGTGACTTACAATCAATGATTAATACACTTATAGTGTCTCATAAGTCATTATTTTCTTGAATGAAACTCTAAATGTAACCTCTTTATACTATTTAAATGGAAAGGGACATAGTAACTATGACTACTATAACTATCTTTAACTGAAACTGAAGCTTGATAGGCTACTCATAAAAACCCTCCTACTAGCTTAGGAATATATAGAAATGAGAAACATCATGTTGAGCCCAAAGCATATTTTTGGGTTAGTGAGTGATGTTGCTCATGCACTTATTTATATTCAAGGACAAGTGTATATGATGATACCTTTCAAACATAATTTAGAGCCAATGTATGTGGTTTTTTAGTAGAATACACATTGTCCAATCATTAAAGTAGATAGACATGGTTCTATAATACTCCCAAAATGCCTTAAATAATATCCTTGAAATGACCACAGTGACATTTTTCAATCCAAATGGTATTACACTTTAGGTGAATGGTCCAAAATCCATCACAAATGTTATTTTATATTAATGTTACTTTGCGATTAGTACTCTATTATGTCCCAAATATCCATAGATGTAAATGAATATCACTTTTGTTCTTCTACCCCATTAATCATCTCATTGTTGAACATGGTTAGAAAGGGATCTATGAGTATAACTTTGTTTATCCATATAAAATCTACATAGAGATTACCCTAATTATGGTGAAATCAATCGTTATCACTAGCAACCATAGTTCTTTCTATCAACTAGATCAAATCAAGGGATCGTGCTTCTTCGACTTAAAAATGATGGGTTTGACCCACTCTGTCTTATCTATGGGATAAATAACATTTTTAATTCACATACTTTTCATCTCCTTTTGCATAATTTATTTATACTTGTGAACCAATTCTAGGGCCTCTTTTTAATAGGTTTGGCATCAAGTATCAAGTCAATATTGATTTTCCCCATATTTACAAACAAACCTTTCAAATATTTATATTCTCCAGTAAATACATCTTGGTACTCGTTTAGAAATTCGATTATCTATGCCTTTATTTCTTTGACTAGTAATCCCCAACTCTGATCATTTTTGGTTGATCGTCATTTGAAATGTCATCTTCTTTAAATTTGAGATCTAAATCCATCCACCCTAATGCTTTTGATTCATCTAGTTTTATTTTTCCTTCATGAAATTCATTGGATATACGTGGGAAGTCAAATTTGTCCCCTTCTTCATTTTTTAGGTCAACTTGTTTTGAAAATTTTAAAACATAATTTAATTCTTTTAGGACCTCTAGGTGATCTCTCTTCCATTTTAATCTCTTCCTAGGAAAATATTCATTTTCCATTTCAAATCTTCATATTGTTTTCAATTTTTGTTCTTGGCATGATATTTTGTACGAGTCGATGTTGACCCTATGTAAATCTTTGGCATTCCCTTGTCATCCTTTAAATTTCTATTGGTTTCTTTTCTATGAAATCTATGATTTCTTGAATTATTTCTAAAATTTTCTCTTAAAGACTTCCAACTCCACGTATCTCCTTTTTATTATTCAATTTTGTACCACTTATATGAAAAATATTCCAAGGTACTTGGGAACATGTGAGGACAAACTATTTCATGTGATATCTGATCCAACTCCATTCTCTTTCTTTCTTTGAGATGTCTCTTGTTCTGTCAAATCTAGGTTTAAACTTCATTATGTTTTCTATAGCTATTAGTTTATTTCCTTAGAATATTTCAACAAGTACAATGTGTTAGTAGTCCATTTATATAGTTGAGAGGCGTGAGTACCCTACCAACATGCAATTTTTCCCATAAATGATTGCATTATACTTTGAAGTTGACCTTTTGCAGGAAATCATTGTTCCTTGCATCTTAATGGACGAAATTTAGTCATCTTCGAGTCTATGGGTAATAGGCTTGTGTAATATCTAATTATTTTCTCATATACCTTGGCACTCTTTTTATTGAGATGTAACATCTAAAGTTATGCCCAAGTATAGCTTCAATATACCAATAATCTCCTTCTCTTGATTCATAGCTCTTCATATACCATTTGTATAGTTCTATATCATATTTTTGGGCCACATACAAGCGTGATCCTAACCATAATTCACCTTTGGAATTTTGTTTGAAATTTTTTCCTCTTCCTTGCATCACTTGGTAGAGTTTTATTATGTTTCTTTCTTCACCCTAGGGCTCAAACCAAGGATTATGTTCCTTTGAGTCTAAGGGTATGATTATCCTTCTTCCATTTTCTTATAGTTTGATTTTTTCATTCTCCAAGAAAATCATTTCATTCATTGTTTGAATCCATGGTTGACGAAATAACCCTAGATATATTGTAGTACACTCAAGTAGGTTGATAACTTCAAAGTTGACTACAGTTGTGATTCTCGTAATGTATTTTTCTACACCCGAGCAATCCAATAGGCTCATCAAATATTTTTTCTCCTAGTTTAAAAAGGTTCCTAGACCTAACTAGATCTCATTTTCCCATATTTATATATGTTTCCTTTGGTAGTATGTTTTATTTTGATCCAAAATCAACTGCAACATGTGGAAGAAAATAGCCTTTGATTTCTAGGTTGACTTCAGGATTTTAATCATTGACAATTACATCTTCTTGATTTAATCGACACAACTTTTCAATAACTTTATCATAATCCTTAAAAAATTTAAAAGATATCCATTAGCTCTAGTAACCTTGAAATTGATTCATTTTCACCTAAATATCTAGAAAGTCTCCTAGTACAAAGTTCCTATATTTCTTTTGATTCTTATCTACATATTCTTCAACTCTTCCTCATCAACCAAAATTCTAAATACACCCCTAGCCTCATTCATAATTTCTCTTTGTTTTTATGGATTAAGCTATGCTCCTTTACCTTTTCTTTTGGGTTTTATGATATAATCTCTTTGCAAAAATGCATTTTCTACCCCTTTTTGCTCCTAACCTAGTGATCACAAGCAAATTATTGGAGTTTATTGGTTTCTTATTTAGTGCACTTTGTGGGAGATCAAGATTCCTCATATTCATTATATTTTCAATTTTCAAGCATTATTGGAAAATATTCTAATGAATGGTCTCCTACTCTTGGTGCAAATTTTTAGCTCAACTATGTCTCTCAATGGATATTTAGGAGTCAAATAATCTTGTTTGTAACATATGAATCACATTTTTCTCTTCTATCCTCCTTGGCTACCATGCCGACCTCCTCGATAACCACCTCAATTGCCACCTTTTACTTGATAGACACCATCACCTATTCCTCCTTGCTAATTCTTGTTTTGATTTGTAGCTTGGACATGATATATAGTTTGGTAGTTAGGCTTATTCAAACCATTCTTTTGGTATTACGACATATTATGTGTAGGTTCTTCATAGATGACACACAATTCAAGATTAGAATTCTTTAAGTTGTGTTGGGAAATCGTTTTTTAGTATGGGTCACTATAGCTTGAAAATTTTTGCAATAATATCCATTTTGGACTATTTTCACATCCCGGTGTCCGTCAATTTAATCTATGTATTTTCAATCATTTTTTGTATGACCTTCATTCATACATAGGGTACACCACAAATCTAATCTTCTCATTTCGATTTCTCTCAATGATCTCTGCATCATCTCTAATTTTCCTCCAACATTTTGGTCATTGATGAGGTGACCCATTCATCATTATATTCAAATTTATTTTTGTCCTTTATTCATGCATGCGTTATTTAATTCCATGAATTCTCAAGGGTACCCTATTCTTGTGAATAAATCCTACATTGAAACACTACACGAGTATCTCTTTTTCAATAATATATGGGATCTAGGCGGATCCTTAAATATTTTATCATAATCTCTCATTGACTCCCTAGGAATCTGTTTCATTTCTTTAAGTTTCTATCCTATTGGATGTTTATGGTTTGGGTCCTAACAAATGTTAATAAGTTACTCATAATTGTGTTCTTTATTTCCTTATGATTGTGGATAAAGTTCATAAAATAAGTCAAAGATTTATTTCTCATTCCTTCTACAAATTGTGCCATATTCTTCATCTCTTTGGTGACATCCATGGCATTCTAGATCATATGTGTACTACCAATGCCTCTTTGGATCTTCATCTCCTTCATATAAAGGAAGGTTTATAGTGTTGGTGCTTTCCACATTTGTTGGTACCGAAAATTTCAACGATGTGGTTAGTGGTGGTGTCGATGACCATTTTGGAATAAACCAATTCAAACTTTCAACTGGTGTCATTTGATTGCTAGTGGTTATAATTTTAACAGGTTATTTTTTAACACTTTGATTTTGTTCGAGTTCTTCTATTTGATATCCTTGATCTTTGTATTTGGCCACATTGTTTCTTCTGGGTCATGTCTCTTTTTCACAATGCTTAGTCGTTAGGATTTGAACTTATTCAATAATTAACTCTAGCAAAGGGTGTGTTCCCATGAGATCCTCAATGCATATAAGAAATTTATTTTCACCTTCATTATGTAAAATATTTATCCAATTGCCTTTCATCTATAACCTTTGAATAAAAAACTTCAGTGATTTTCCCATCTTCATCTAGTTGACTCCAAACTAATGGCATACTAGTTTCAATATCCAAGTGGTGCTGGAGGATTTCATTAATGTTTAGACTTAATCTTATTGGATATTATGTTCTCAATATGACAAGTCCCAACTCATCGACTTCCATTCTTTTAGTATTCTTAGACAGATGTAGGGCTCCTATGCCTATCTCCATAATATGTATATTCTCTTTTAGGTTAGAACCATCATGGTTCCTTCCTCTTCCACATCCAATCAATTTTTATCAATTGATTTGAATGGGGTTATCATTCCATTGACCTATCACTCCACTCGATCTTCTTCTCTTTTGAATAAAAAAGGGTCCACGACATCACATAGCTTAGATGTTTTTATTTGTCTCTTGTCTCATTCAATTTTATGTAGATAGACCAAGGGTTTGTATTACCCATTCTTATTATAAGAGTTATTTTCTCCAAATCTTCATCTATTGTGGGTTATATTTGCATCCTAGTTGATGCTCGTTTCTTTCCTCTTCTTGGCATGCTTGTGCTTTATCCTAGCCTCCTTATTCATTAGTATGAGTTGATTAGGATTTTATTCTTCTCAGAAGCATATCATGAGCAACTAACCCCCACCTGCAAGAGTAAATACATACCCTGAAGTCGACCTTCTCTTGTCCAAACCACCTGCAAAATCACAATCTACATATCCACAAACTAATTCACAACCATTGTTATAAGTGATACAATAATCACTTGTGCCCCTCAGATACCGAAGTACCCATTTCACTGATGCCCATTGCTCTTTACCTGGATTTGTCATATATCTTCTCACAACCCCAACTCCATGTGAAATGCCTACCCTTGTACTAACCATCGCATACATTAGACTTCCTACTACATTAGCATATGGTATTCGAGACATATATTCCTTTTCTTCTTTTCTACTAGGACATAAACTTGAAGAAAGCTTAAAATGGGAAGCCAAAGGGAGTAAAAATGGTTTCACATCGTTCATACCAAACCTCAAAAGTATATTCTCAACATACTTTTGTTGTGACAACCAAAGCTTACCATTCCACCTGTCTCTAAATATCTCCATGCCCAAAATATGCCTTTTTGCTCCTAGATCTTTCATATCGAACATCCTAGACATCTGATCATTTAACCTGTTGATCTTAGTTATGATTTTTCTTGCTAAAAGCATATCGTAAACACACAATACTAAGATAGTGAATATGTCATTATTCAATTTCTTAAAGTAGACACAATGATCATAATCACTCCTTGTATAATTCTGGCTCACCATGAAAGAGTCAAATTTCTTGTACCATTGTCTAGGCGACTGCCTCAGGCCATACAATGATTTCTTGAGCCTGCAAACAAATTTCTTGTTGCGATTATGAACAAACCCTCCAGGTTGTTCCATGTAAATTTCCTCATCCAAATCTCCATGTAAGAAGGCAGTTTTAACATCTAGCTGCTCTAATTCCAAATCAAGTAATGAAACTAATGCTAACACAATTTGAATTGAAACGAACTTAACAATTGGTGAAAAAATCTCATGAAAGTCAATACCTTCTTTCTGACAATATCCTTTCGCAACCAGCCTTGCTTTGTACCTTTCCACTTTATCATCAACACCCTTCTTCAACTTGTAGACCCACTTGCAACCTATAGTTTTTATGTCTCTTAGAAGTTCTACTAGGTCCCGTGTGGCATTCCTCTCTAATGCCTTCATTTCATCCTTCATTGCTTCTTTCCATTTATCACTGTTAGAACCCTTCACATCTTATTGATAGCATGGAGGTTCATCATCATTAGTACTTAAAGAATCTGATGAAAGAAAATCATCATACCTTCTTGGAGGATTTCTGACCCACGTAGACCTCCTTAGGAAAGTTTGTGGTTTATCCACATTCTGTTGATTGTTATCATCAACCATGTCTTCCTCTGCAGGAAACTCTTCATGAACATATTCAGAATCTTCTTCATGTTCTCTTTCATCTGTATTTGAACTGGTTTCAAACTGAATCTATTGATACTTAGGTACTTCATGTTTCATTTGAACATCTACATATGATTTGATGAGAGATGATTAATCAAATATTACATCTCTATTAATGGTGATCTTGTGGGCATTAGGATACCACAACCTGCACCCCTTAATACCATCACCATATCCAACAAAGATAAGATTTTTTTATTTTGGATCTAATTTAGAACGTTGATGTTTCGGAATTAGAGCATAGGCTTCACAACCAAAAACTTTAAGATTAGAATAATTACAAGGGTGACCTTTCGATACCTCTTCAAGAATCTTGCATTCTATTGTTTTTTATGGTGATTGATTCACCAGATAACAAGTTGTAGTTACTGCTTCTACCCACAGTTCATGTTGCAAGTTGGCATTACTAAGCATACTCCTTGCTCTCTCTAGAAGAGTCATGTTCATGCATTCAACAACTCCATTTTGTTGAGGAGTATAGGCAGTGGTTTTATGCCTATCAATCCCAAACTCCTTGCATAGTTCTCAAATTCCATTGACATAAATTCACCACCATTATCAGTTCTTAAACATTTAATGGACCTACCAGTGCTCTTTTCTAGCAAATCTCTAAACTGCTTGAAAATAGTAAATACATCAGCCTTTCTTTTCAACATATAGATCCAGACCTTTCTAGAGAAATCATCTATAAAATTTACAAAATATGATGATCCTCCATACGGAATAGTAGGGGATGGTCCCCAAACATCAGAATCGATATAATCAAGGACTCCTTCACTGGTGTGTCTTATGGTTTTAAATCTCTACCTATTCTGTTTTCCATAAATACAGTACTTGTAGAAATCTAACTTTAAAGACTTTAGACTAGGAAGCAACTTCCGACCAGGTAATACCTTCAATCCTCTTTCACTTATATGGCCCAACCATTGATGCCACAGTCGAACATAATCACTATCGTTCTCAGATACTATTGTCGCATGATCTAACTCATCTCTTCCTTCTAACAGAAACAAGTTTCCAACCTTCTTTGCCTTCATGACTAGTAGGATTCCTTTGTAGACCTTCATAACTCCACCTTGAACAATACTCTTATATTCTGCAGTCTCTAAGACTCCCAAAGAAATTAGGTTCTTCCTAAGCTCAGGTACATGTCTCACATCAGTTAGTATTTTAATAGTTTCATCAAACATCTTAATTCGAATGCTACCAATTCCCACAACTTTGCACAAGATATCATTTCCCATGTAAACTATTCCATTATCTATAGACTGGTAAGTAACAAACCAGTGTCTATGAAGACACGTGTGATTTGAAGCACCAGAATCTAATAACCATTGTTGATCATGACGTGAACCAATACTAATTGATAAAACTTCATCAATCATACCTGAACCTGTTGTTGAACCTGTTTTAGTTGTGTTCGCTTCCTTCATTTCTTTTGGAGGGTCGTCTTTGGAGGCTTGTTGTCTCTTCCAACAATCCTTCTTCAATTGTCTCGATTTTCCACAAAACCAACACTTAAGCTTACTCTTGTTTCCCTTCGACTTTGACCGAGAGAAATCCTTCTGACCGTGTCCTCTTTCTTTAGGTCTTCCTCTAACCATCATCACCTCAAATGTAGAGGTTTCTGAATTGGTTTTCTTCCTTGTTTCATCAGACAACAGTGCTCCTACAATAACATCAAACTCAATATTTCATGTTGTGATGAAACTAATAGAGGTAACAAAGTGATCCCATGACACGGGAAAATAACACAATAGTGTAATTATCTTGTCTTCATAATCGAATTTTACTCCCATGCTAGTCAACTGGACTAAAAGAATATTAAAAGTATTTAAATGATCAGCTATTTTCGTACCTTCCTTCATGTGCAAACTGTACAATTTCCTTTTCAGGAAGATCTTGTTCATCAATGATTTCATCATATACTGTAAGCTTTCCAGCTTCGTCCACAAACCGACTATTGTCTTCTTTGCAACAATGTTGGACAAAACATCATCGGCCAAACACATACATATGGAACTCAGTTCTCTCGCATCGATCTCATCCCAGTCTTCATCTATTATGGTCACGAGTTTCTTTTCTTTTCCCAAAAGCGCCTTCACCATGCCTTATTGCACGAGCAGATCATGCATGTTAACCTTCCAGATCTCGAAATTGTTCTTGCCATTGAACTTCTCGATTTCGAATTTAACACTGTGAGTTTTCGCCATTAGCAAAGGAAAAAATTCCAAAAAAACCACTGCTTATAATAACCAAACCCTTTAAAATGTGGAAAAATAATGATATAAATTCCAAAAGGTTTAATAAATTTTTTTTAATAAAAAACCTTTTTACTTCATACCTTTAATTTTTACTTCATACTTTTACTCCATAAAAAAACCCTTTTAAAAACATCCACCCACTTGACTTTTTTTTCAAGCTTTTTAAAAAAACTAATTCAATTTTTGAAAAAAGAATTTCTTGAAAAAGAAAATTCATTTATTTTTCAAAAAAAACCATACCTTTAATTTTTTCAAAACCATGTTAATTTTTTATGAAGGGAGATTGGCGCTCCTTCACTATGTATGAGGGAGCGTTAGTGTGAGGTCAACCTTGATGCATTAACCGGGTGCATGAGTTTTTAGAAAATTGGAATTTCACGGGTGTGAGTGTGTCGACACATCTCTAACATTATTTAGGGAGTGTTGATAACTTTCTATTCAATTAGCGATTTTGCACTATGGATATGATGCTGACGGATCTTCAACGCAGCTCTGATACCAATTGTTAAAATAATTGTTAAAATTGCAAATGCGGAAAACACAATTCACATATGATAATCAATAATCACATAGATAAGAAACACAGAGATTTCACTTGGTTCACCCAAACGTTGGGCTAAGTCCACCAAGCATAGGAGATTACAATAGACTTGCAAGCTCTCTCATATCCTCTCACATCCTCCTTGTCTCTATATGCCTCTAAGGGCTTACATGAATTTATATACATTTACACAAGAAACTATTTATTAAATGCAATCTCATCCATATTCTAACTTAGTCTATTTAATTACAACCAACACACAATAATAGGTTCTAAATCCATCTTTAAAAGAATTAGTTGTCACCAAATTCAACAAAAGATATACTAGGATGGTGTGAGTGAGTTGACATATAATCTTTTCTTGATTCTAGCTTTTGACTCAATTCATAAATTTAAATAAAAACATGTTATATTCTACAAAATTACTTACCATACTTATATCAACAACAACAAAAAAAAGTACAGTAATACCTCTTACTCAATTCAGAAGTTCAAATAATTCAAAACATCTCTCTTTTCTACAATTGTGGATTCTATAAAGTTTCTGTATTAGACAAGGAAGGATTCATTTCCTTATCCTACAAAGGCAGGGTAGGCTCTTAAGGTGTATAGGTATTGACGAGTCTATTAGGAATTGCACTTGATTGAATAAGATAGGAGACGACATGACTTGAAAGAGTAATCCAATTTGATTCCTATGTGCAATCAACATCATACTTGAAAAATGCCCGAACTTGCTCTTCAGCATATAGACTAAAGGACAGACTTGCCCAAACATAGTGTGCAAAATACCTTGGGATACTTTGATTACTTCTTACAATGCAACTACTCCATCACTACCACGCAGGTAGAATGATTGAGATTCTTTCCGTTTAATTGACTTTTATAACGGACTTTTTGCGTGAAAGAGAAGAAACGGGAGGAGAAGAGAGAGAATGATCTGATGGCCACCTCTTCTTCCTGTCCATTTTGGATTTAATCGGAACATTCACAGTGTGTACATGTTCTTGATCAATGCCCAAGAGAAGCAGAGAACCAGGAATTAAATAGACGTGCCGCCCTTTCGTAATATATCTCGCAAATTATTCCGAGATCTCTCTTATTCTGCTCACTAGCCTCACGCAATTTACGATGTAGATACGAGAAAATCATAAAAGTAATCGCTAAAAAAATTGCGGAATTGCAGTCTTTTCCAAAACCTTGAGTTGAAGCTGATTGAATTCGGGTCATTGGAGGCCAGCCACACAGTCCTGATGATGCCCTAATTGAATTCGGGTGTGATTGGAGGCCCGCAACAAAGTCAACGGTCGACCTTGTGGCTGGGCACTCGGATAAGGTTAAGAAGACGTGCCCCTTCGTCATATATCTCGCAAATTATTCCGAGATCTCTCTCATTTTGCTCACGCGCCTCACACAATTTACGATTTAGAAGCGAGAAAATCATAAAAGTAATCGCTAAAAATTCGCAGAATTGCAGTGTATTCCAACACCTTGAATTTAACCCGATTGAATTTGGGTCATGGGAAGCCAGCCTCAAAATTCTGATTGAATTCGGATCATTGGAGGCCAGCGAAAAGTCAACAATTTACCTTGTGATTGGGCACTTAGATAACCCGAATTTACAATCCCGTTAAGGATGGCTAAACACAAATTATCCATGATGGACAAGTGAATTGGGCTGTTGATTTTATGACTCGGTAGTCAAATAATTTGAATATAATAATAATAATAATAATAATAATAATAATAATAATAATTTATTTTGAAGGTTATTGGTCAAGCTAGATATCAAATTCGTGTATGAGACCTCTTGTTTATGGGACAGGATAATCTCTCCCCTAGTAATTTGACTAGTAAAGTTTATTGAAGTATACATACCTTACCCTCTTTAGATTGAACTTAGGAAACACATGTTCTTAATCATTAAAAAATGACCCAACACTCCAATCCATATATAACTTGAATTAAGTTATTGACTTTTATGAATAGACAATAGATAGCTCGAATCTACAATCTAATGACGAACTGCTGAACAACAAATAATCCATCTATAACTAACGTGAATTGGATCCAATTAAGGATGGCCCAACTGGATCGACATAAGGATGACCCAACTAATCTTGGAATTTCAAAATTAAACTGCTTATCAAATTTGAGTGTATTGAGAACTCCAATATCTGTTTTAACGAAGAACGTGTAATTTTTTTTTAACTATATTTAATCGATAAATCGCTCAATTTCCTTCTCTGGCCGAACAAATCATCCATCGATAACATGATAAAAAGAGCTTTCAAGGTTTAAAAATTAAAAGGAAATTTAATTATAAATTAAAAGTTTTTTAATTAATTGAGATTAGTATTTAATATATTTAATATATTTATCTTAATTTAATTTATTATATGAAACTAATAAATTTTAAAATATATATTTAAATATAAATACAATTTTTTTTAATTAATTAAAGTTTAATTTTTAAAATTTAAGTATGTTTAAAATATTTTTTTAATTTAATATATAGAAAAAAAAGGAAATATATAATTTCTTTAATATAAACATTTAGTATTTAATATAAAATTGTTGTTGTTGTTGATGATGATGATGATTAAAGTATATCTCACCTTGAGAAGGTTTTAGTTGGTGTTTAAAACAATTTTAGGAAGCTTCTTGTCTTCCATGTAGCTTAACTTGTTTTTATACATTAGGTACATCTCAATAGAGGAAAGACTCACTTCTATGAGGAGGATAGTATATGATGTATTCCTTTTAATTTTGAGATTGTAGTTTATAAAATTATTTTATATATGGTAGAGATAAGGCATCCCCAAACCTCACATACTTGAGCTTGTGATGAATATTTATTCCTAGATATTTGTATGAAAACTTGATATTAACTATAAATACATTATTTCAATAAGTATTATAAGCAAAATATTTCAATATTAACTATATATATAATAGCAATTATAATAATAATAATTCAAAGTAAAACCAACATAAATTTATCTTTAACTATAATTCTACTCAAGATATTTAATCTTTTTCAATATATGATAAATCTATATATATATATAAACCATAATTGAAGATTTTTCATTATATACATAAAACATGTTGTACCAAAGCAATAGCTAAGTGTACAAAATTCTCATAGGTATTCAACGCTACATAATTCTATATCACTAGAAAAAAAAAATGATTGTTGGTCTAGCATTCCTAGTATTTTTGCATGTAGTTTGTAAAGTATAATGTTATAAGATTTAAATAACGTGGTAAGACATTCATATTGGTTAATCTTTGTATAAAATTTCTAGGGGGTATTCAACCCTACATAATTCTATATCACTGGAAAAAAAAAAAGATTGTTGGTGTAGCATTCCTAGTATTTTTGCATGTAGTATGTAAAATATAATGTCATAAGATTTAAATAATGTGGTAAGACATTCATATTGGTTAGTCTTTGACACTGTTAAGATCTTCAAACTCCTCATCAACTTGCTAGTTGTCTTTGTCTTTATCTCCATTGGAAGTTGGTACCCATCTTTTGCCTCTTCCTCCCCTTCATAAACAAAGTGACTTGGTACCCATTTATTTCCTCTACTTCTGCCTACCCTCCCTAAACAAACCTTTGTGTGGCATTACCATACTCGTCTTTAATTGAATTTAAATTGCTCTTGAAGCTTAGAAGAAGGCTTGACACATTTGAAAAATGGGAATTGATCACCCACTCCATCTCGACAACTTTAGTTGTAAGGGATAGAATAACGTTGTTGTTCACTTGCTCGACTTTCTCACGTCTCTGCTGGATTCCTTTGGTCTCCCTAGAGTCCTCTCCAACCATTGCTTTTCCCATTGTTGTCCCAGCCTTAATGGAAATGTTCACCTCTAATACAGATGACAAGGCCAACCCCCTGCTTGGTGCAAAGCTTCAGACAACCCAAACTTCTTCTCGACACCTGAGCAAAGTCGCTTTTATGATATTTTGGAACAGACCATCATACCCACTATTCTCAGCTACCATTAAAACACACCAGAACCTCCATAGAAAACACTCCTATATCACAAAGAACTAGAGAAGATTCCCCCACCACCTATCCACCAGGGCAATGCTACCCTCCATATTCTCATTCGACCCTCATTCGACCAGGCAGTAGGGATGAGGGGCAAACTCCAATTCCTAAAACAAAAAATCCCATGTACAACCCATGGATCATCCAACTCTTGTATATCACCTGCATAAACCATCACTAAAATTAAATGCCATAAAAATCACATGTGGTTGCCAACCCTCCACCACCTTAAGTGAAGTAAAGGAGTATGATACTCCCCATTTTTAACCATATACTCCAATTGCATAGTGACAAGTTATGGGAGGGTGAAAGTATAATACTCCCCATTTTTAAGTCTATCCCATTACATAGTGGTTGTAAGGAACTAGTAACTTCATATAAATGAGTGTTTTAACAGTACAACCTGAAGCTGTAATAAATCTAAAATTTAAAATACATTTATACTTATTTTATTTTAAATTATTTAAATATACTATTTAATTTATAACGATATTTAAAAAGATTTGTTCTTTCTCAATGCATAATATTTTCAAAATAAAAAATACATCCATATTTATTTTAAAATGTTATTCAATGACCGGTCTCAATAGTGACGTTCATTTAAAAAAAAAAAATATCGTTCATCCGCATCTTTATCGTAAGGGCAAGACTCATCCGATTAATTCGTAATATAATACACGAGCGTCGTCATAGACGATTCTCATCCAATTAATTCGTTTTATATCTTTTGATCGTTGTTTTCATTAAAAAAGAATAGTTGCGTTGGTGCCATCTATTCCTCTTTCTCAAAGACTACACAAGTTTTTGGCTTTGAGTGATGGAAATTGATTGCGTGAAGAGAACAACTAGCTAGCTGAGACCCGCCTGAATTTAGAATCTTCTGATTTTTCTCACTTCTAAATAGATATTGATTTTCTAAAATCCATAAAAAGTTCTAGTTCAATCTGGATCTGACGTACTATTTGAGATCAGGAAACCTTTCATTGGGAATTGGTTTCTTTGCCATTCAACCAGGCTCGTCGTGCTGGAGGCTGGAGCCATGTATTTTTCCTCTTTCCACAATATCTAATATATTTGGAAAGATTAAAACAAATTTGTGGCTTTCCGGGATTAAAATTAATTGCGTTGAGGAAAGAACACTCGCGAGCTGTCTTGCTCATTCTATGCTGAAAACCCGATTGAATAAGAAACTTCTGTATTTTCTCATGGCGTCGTTCGTAAGAATGGCCTTGAAATGCGACTTGTTTGACCTTATTACAGCTTTCGCGTATATTTTGGACAAGAATGGCACTGTATATCACGGTCCTAAAGCAACATCTGACCGTCAAAGGGAAAGTGAAACCCTCTTCTAAGGGCTACGTGCACAGAGTTTAATGGGGATGGGCATTCTCCATCTCACTCACACTTTTAACCAGTAGTCTAAATTTTTTGTTTTTTATTTATTTTTTTATTTTTTAGTTTGATTTTGTTCATTCACACAGGTAATTAAACAAAAGAAAATAAAAATTTTGTCTAAATTTATATCCCCAGATTTCGATCCATTCTTGAAAAAAATAAAAATAAATAAATAAAATAAAACGTTTAGCCAACACTCATTTTTAAATTTCAAACATATAAAATCGCATACATATCAAATTAAACAGAGTGAACACACTATATTTAAAATTTTTATCCAGAAATTGTATACAATAAAGAACAAAAATAAAAGAAAATTATCCAGTGACTATATAGTATAATCCTAATATTTTGATAATTAAATAGAGTGGCAGCTTAAAATTAGAAATTGTGACAAATATACAATGGATCTTTTCTTGTCCAGTGGCTATTATCCTAATATTTTGATAATTAAATAAAGTGGCATCTTTCAACTAAAAATTACTGTAGAAATCGTGACAAATTTAGAAGAAATGTGAGGTAAAGTTAATAAACTAATCAATCTACTTTATTTTAACTGAATTATTCTTTGCCCTCTTTAGCGAGGAAAAAAACCTAATATATATTAATGTTAATTTTACTTTTATTTTCTTTAATACGTTCTTATTTTACTTTTAATTTGTTTAATGCATTCTCCTATTTAATTAATTTCTATGATAATTCCATTTCTCTACTTTTAATATAAACGGATTCCTTGTAAGTGAAGTGATTGCATGTATCTTACATATTTAAGCGGATTCCTTGTAAGCGATTGCATGTATCTTACATATTTAAGTTTAATTAATTTATATGATTATTCTATTTCTCTACCTTTTAATATTAACGGATTCATTGTGGGCGATTGCGTGTATATTACATATCTCAAGATTGAAAGTTTCAGATTCCTTGTGAATGATTGCATGTGTACTACATGTTCAAGGATTGAAAATTCCTGCCATAAATAATAATTTTATGTATATGCACCTGGTTGAGCGTTTTCATCTTACTGTTTGTCTATCCACTAGTATAACAGTTAAATAGTTGTTGGTGAACTCTGAAAAGTTGATAAAATGAAACTAATTTTTAAAAGAATATATTAAATTTTATTATTGATTAACAAATAAACGGCTGAGCTTCATTTATCTGGTGTTAATATTTTAATTTTTGTTAATCACTTAAGTGGCAATCAGTTAACTATCAAAATAATTTTTAAATATGATTAGGAAATGTAAAAAAGTTAATGTCTTTATAATAGTTAGGAAGTTAATGATTGAAATCACAACCATTTATTTTGTGTGACTACTAAGAATATTCCAGCCATATTTAATCCTGTCCATAAAAAAACTTATTAAGCACTAAACCCCCATTAAATCTGCCCATTATCAATAGGTGTACGCCATTCCACATAATTAAGGATTATGAGAGACTATTAAGTACAGAGATTCAGAGAGTATAAAATTTCTGGTTTCTATTTATCCAAAATTGATTCATTCTTTAGCCATAATTCATATATTCGAGTGACAGAGAAAACTAAAATCATTAGTTCAAATGACTTCTCGATCTATTAAAGTTCGAGGGCAGCAGACAAATCGTGATTCTCCAAGAAAATTATTATTAACGCACCATGTGTTGTTGGGAATTAAGAAATCAAAGTCCAATTTTAAGTTAATTCTGGTTTTTCTCTTACTTTCATCTCTCATAGGCTTCGTCTGCATCTATTGGATTAGTCCCATCATCGAGCTATGTAAGCCACCTGACTCTTATATTCCTTAAAATTGTGCTCGCAGGTTCATTACAGGTTTTATAATTGCTTTTGCAGTTTGTTAACGAAAAAATCGGCATTTCCTGTTTCAGATCATGGCGTCGGAGAGGAAACCCATTACACAGATGTAACTTCGCAAAGTCGTATCGTTCTCCCAAATCAAATGAAGAAAGAGAACTTCATGTCAAAATCTAACCAGCAACCCAACAGTGTGGGATGTTCTTCACTCATCGACGGTAAGAACCAACTATTTATAAGATGAGTGCAGAGGCAAGTTAAATATGATGATGAAATTAATTTGCACCTAATAATTATACTTTGCTTTATCAGGTGTAGGAAAAGGTAATAAAACTTGGACGCATGTCAGAGAGATTTTGTGCTGCGATCGTTCACACTTTCGGACAGACGTATGTTATTTGAGAGGGGATGTGCGAACCCAGTCTCAATCTTCCTCTGTTCTCCTTTACTCGCGTGATGGTAAAACTACCAGAGAGGAGAAAATCAGGCCATATACACGCAAATGGGAGAGCAGTATCATGAGCACGATTGACGAAGTCACTCTTAAAATACTGAGTCCGATTGATCAGAATGGGCACGAACAGCAACGAAATTTCTGCCAAGTGCAACACTCGGTGCCTGCACTGGTTCTCTCCACTGGAGGATACACAGGAAATGTTTACCACGAGTTCAACGACGGTCTATTGCCTCTCTATATAACTTCACAGCATCTCCAGGGGAAAGTTGTGTTCGTCGTTCTCGAATACCATGGCTGGTGGATGCTCAAGTACCGGGAGATTCTAAAGCAGCTGAGCAAGTACACAGTTATTGATTTCAGGAAGGATAAGAGAGTCCATTGTTTTCCAGAGATGATAGTGGGCATGAAGATACATGACGAGTTGACCGTGGATCCATCGCTCATGAAAGATGGTAAGACAATTAGGGACTTTCGGTCTCTCCTCAGCAAGGCGTATGCTCCCAATAGATTACCAAATTGGATTACAGAAACCTCTACTGTTGCTCTTCATGGATTAAACAGTACTACTGCATCAATAAGGAACGTTTTAGTGACCGCCTTAAAGCCCAAATTGTTAATAATTTCTAGGCAGAAATCGAGAGTGATGCTGAACCAGAAAGGAATAGTGAAATTAGCTCAGAAAATAGGGTTCCAAGTGGAAGTGTTAAATCCCAGACGAACCACAGAGATGGTTGAGATGTTCAGAGCTTTGAATTCATGTGATGTAATGCTTGGGGTTCACGGTGCTGCCATGACACACTTTTTGTTGTTGAGACCCGGTTCTGTGTTTATACAGATAGTGCCTTTGGGTACAGACTGGGCTGCTGCTACTTATTATGGACAGCCAGCCATAAAATTGGGACTGAAATATATAGAGTACAAAATCGTTCCAGAGGAGAGTTCTCTGTATGAAAGATATGAGAGGAATGATCCTGTTCTTACAGACCCGGCCTCCATAAACAGAAAGGGATGGTGGGAGACGAAGAAGGTGTATCTGGATGGACAGAACGTAAGGCCATCGTTGAATCGTCTTAAAAAGTGCCTTGCCAGTGCGTATGCCTATTCTCTCTCCGACTCACACACTCGAACAGACATGGGAAATTAGCATAAATATTGAAGAGATCGTCCATAGTCGAACATGTTTATTGTATATAATATAATTTATGTATGACAACAGCCAGGGTAATTGAGGAGGGGTCTGTATTGATGGTGCAGGGATCCGTTGGGATTGACAGATTAATGATTTGTAAGGAAAACCGTTATTGTTAGATTTCCAGCTATTATGTCATTTGATTATCCGAGGTAATGAAGTCTGAGCCATTTTCATTTTCAGTGAGTGTAATTGCAGATTATCTTCGTCATTGGCATCCAAAGCAGAGTGTCGATTTTAACAATTAGTTCCTTTGTTTTTTTTTTCGTTTTAATGGTTTTTGTAAGTCCAAAAAAACCTCACAAGTTCATGCTCTGTTAGTAGATAAAACAACAGAATGAGAAGAAAGTTGTGCATTCAACGGCCACTGTCATTTACCGACAGTGAAAAGAGAAAGTGAAGATTTAGTCACACACCAGATGCAGAAACAAAGAGAGAGACTTACAGCTGAAACACCGATTGCATTGTATTGACGAGAACATATATATACACAGACTTCGAATGATCTAGAAAGTGTTGAGAAATATCTAACTCTCTTGAGGTTTCTAGACACTCGATCAATGTTCTAGATTATCTAGTCAACTATCTCGAAATTTCTTACCTACTAGACTTATCTAGAAGTTTATCACCTAGCACATTAAATGTCTATTTCTGGGGAGTAATTACTAGTTCCAACAGAAAGCAGTTTAGACTTAACTCACTAAAGAGAAAACAATTTAGAATTAACTTACTAACTACACCTTTCCAAACTCTGTTATTGTGATGTCTCTCAGCCAGTATGTTGTTAGTATGCCGTTTATCTCAAATAAACTAAGTAATATTAGATAGTACAAGTATCAGGTAGGTGTTAGTTAAAGGCGAGCAATATACAGCCTGCTGTGCAACCTTATATAAATGTGCACAGCGTTATATAAATGTTTGAGAAATTTTGTTTCAAAGTATAGGTTGTTTGTAACCATAATTATTAATTACTACACAGCATTATATAAATGTCGGAGAAATTTTGTTTTAAAGTATAGGTTGTTTGTAACCATAATTACTACACAGCATTATATAGCATTATATAAATGTTGGAGAAATTTTGTTTCAAAGTATAGGTTGTTTGTAACCATAATTACTAAATTTGAGTTAGAATTCCAATCCCATATAAGTTGTTTGTAACCATAATTATTAGAATTTCATTCCCATTGGATATAGAAAAAAATTAACTACCTCTTACATCAACAAATCCAATATAAAAAAAATTAAAAAAATATTAAATTACCTTATTTAAAAGTAAATAAATAAATAAATAATCTCCCATCACCATCATCTAGATGAATGAAAGGTGAGAATGACAGAAATGCATTTTTAAAATTTGCAGCAAACTAATTATTACAAAATTTTGTAAATTTCTAAAAATATGTGATGAACCTTTAGTAAATCATGAATCCTAATTAAGGTTTTAATCATCAAACTGAATTGTATTTTCCAATTTTTCAGCACAATTGGTAATTATGCTTATAATATTTTTTTATGATTGAAAAAATAAAATTTTTAATGCATTTTTTTTATTAAATATATATATTTTTGTCAATTTTCATTTAGTTTTATTATAGTGTTGGAGTTAAGTTGACTTTGATTGTTATTTAGTTTTATCATAGTATTAGAGAAAAGTTGACTTGTCGATTGGATTTAGTTTAGATGATTGTGAAAAATGATTGTTATTCTCTTCATCCTGATTTAATTTTTATAAATGACATGTTAAACTCATAATGAGTATGTTGTAATGACTTCTAACCTATATAATAGAAAGTTGCTTTTGATTCAATTGAACAGCAAGATAACTCTTTTAACTAGCATTAAAGAGTCTTTGACCAACTCTTAGTCAACATTGTATATATTTGTTGGGTGTGCCAAGTGACCGCATAAAAGAGGTGTTGGCATGTGGCAGATAGTTGATTCCTTATTATGGATTATGCTAATAAAGTCACATCTGATGAGTCTCGAATTGCTTACGCTGCGAGATCAGATGAATCATTGCCTTTGAAAAATTCGATTTCTAAGGTCCGTGTTAAAGATGGTGTCTTGTGTTACAACAATTTGATTGGCTATTTGTTGTCCTGGTGTATTTGGACAAATAATTTCAAAATTGCTTGGAAGCAAGATCTCATAAATTGAAAGAGACCAATAAAGAAGT
>JZKD02S2096852.1:1256524-1284024 GCA_000966675.3 Picea glauca
TTCTAACTTTCCAGAAGGCAAAGTTTGTTCCATTGAACAGAGGGGCCTTATTGGTTGAATTTCCTTCATGGCTTGACATGTTTAAGCACTAGGATCTACCTTTAGATAAAAGGGGTTGTCTCTAATACCAATTGTTGGACAACTGAGAGGGGGGGTGAATCAGTTGTTACCGTGCTTAAAAAATTATGCTTATTTTAACTCTTTACAAAGCACTAAATGATAATCACAATAATTCAAAGAAATAAGTAATAGCACATTCAACATCAGTCACACATATGAGATACACAGAGATGGATATTTCCTGAGGAAACCCATAAGGGGTAGATAACTCTTCTTCTTTATATGATAAGTAATCTTTACATTCTTTACATTATCATACATATGAGTACCAACTCATAATGAGGCTGCAACGTCTGTTTTTCAAGCTGCTACTTGTTGAGAGCACCAGCTCTCTGGTTTCTCTAGCACCAACTAGAAGGAAGCACCAACTCCCTAGTTTCTCTAGCACCAACTAGAGGGAAGCACCAACTCCGTGGTGTTCCAGCACCAACTAGATGGAAGCACCAACTTCCAATCATGCAGGCACCAACCTGTAAAATAGAGAACAACAGTTCTCCATTGCACCACCCTGCCACCCTGGTTTCTCTGGCTGTAACCAGATGGAAGCTACAACTCCCTTTGTTCAAGCACCCACATGAACCTCTGAGGACAACAATTCTCCCTAGAACCTCCCTTCCACCCTAAAATATAAATATTTACTAATGAAACTTATCACGGTGATACAATATTTATCATTGGCTTACCAAGCTTATCATTGTTCTGCTCTCTTGTATCAGTGTTTCTCTGTCTGCATCTTCCTGGGATTTCTGACCTTTTGTTTTTTTCTACAGGAGCACCTCAACCTTCGTTTAGTGTCTCACTATCTTTCTGCACACTTCCTTGCGCTTTCTTTGCTTCTACCTTTCATGCTATGTGCCCCAACTCCATACCATGCACCATTCCTCTTCACACCATTTCAGTTGTTGCACACTCCTCCTTCTACACTCCTGAATCCCTCACAACAACAACAACCCATCTCTTCTTTGTTCTGCATACTTATAGTCTCTATGCACCCTTTGCATGCTCTCTCTCCCCTACTTTTGCATGCTCTCCCACGTCCTTCTGCCTGATGTCTCCCTGTCAAGTGATCTGCCTGATCATCATGACACCTCTTCAGCTTCTCTGGCAGTTAAATCTATCTGTCAATTGCCTCTATGAACAGTCTTCATTCCACTATTATATTCCTTGAGACTCTTCAACTTCTCTGGCAATCACTCACAAGTCTCTTCGATTCCTCTGGCAGAAACTATCAGTTGTTTTTAGCAGTTACACTCTAAAGTGAAACAATAGCCCTCCGATCTTATTTAAATTCATCTACACTATTGAATTTAATTCATTGAATCTTATGTTCATTTCATCGTTTCGGCATTCGTGTGATAAAGTGTCTCTACAATCCAATTCGCATACCTCGAAACTCCGAAATGGAGCTTGCTGCTTCGAAATTTTCCCTACATCTCTTCGACGATGTGACCACCATCGGTGACCGAGAATTTATCCATAAAGCGCTTTCACTATTTCGTAATTCACCATTTTGGCATCCTTGATGTGAATATTTCTTTACACTCCATGTCTTGATCCCCAAAACTATGAAATGGAGATTGCAAGTTTGAGCTCTTCTCTACAGCTCTTTGATTTCCAGATCAATGGTCCACAATCTGTGGTGATCGGACGACTATCCTCTGCCCTGGGACTTCATCCTTTGGGACTTTGGGGGAGTGATGGATTTAAAACTTCTAAAGCAAAAACTCTCGAAGTGAGGTCAGTCTTGTGTCACTTGATGACGTGTCATGACCCGAGTGGCTGCCACGTGTCACTCAGAATTGTGATTTCTAGTGGTCTGAAATGCCAAAACTACTTGACACTTATCGTTTTCTGATCGTGCCACGTGTCATTGTCTTCCACCTGTCTTTTCTGACGTGGTTTGTTGCATTCACCTCCTGGAACTGTTGGCCCAGATCACTTCACGATTTTGCATATTGTAATTTCGGGTTTCACAACTTCGGGACTCCTGTAGTAAGAGTTCTTGACATCCCCAACTCCTGGTATCCAAAATCGTCCTCCTTCTTCTGGGATTGCGGTGTTTCACATTTCATGATTCTGGGACTCCTGATGATGAAGAGTATTGACTTTTCCAACTCCTAGTATTCAAAACTCTGAAATGGAGTTATTTCTTGGTCTGCAAGACTCTTCATTTATGTGCCTCTTTCAGGATTTCAGGATTCTGGATTTCGTAACTCCGGGACTCCTGTGTTGAAGGGTCTCAATTCTTGACTTCTCAATTTCTCGGTATTCAAAACTTCGAAATGAAGTTTATGCCCGGTATGTGAAATTATTTGTTGATGTGCCTCTTTCAAGATTTCAGGATTCTGGATTTTGCAACTCCGGGACTCCTGTGTTGAAGAGTCTCAACTCTTGACTTCTCAATCTCCTGGTATCCAATACTCCGAAATGGAGTCGGATCATCTTTTTGGGTTTTCACACTTCTCAAATTCGGGACTCCTATGAGGGCTCTCGACACTTGACTTCTCCAACTCCTGGTATCCAAAATCCCAGTAGCCAAAACTCCAAAATGGAGTTTGACCAACACTTCGATCTTGCCATTTGATCATCATTGCGCTACTGGTCTTCCTTGCCTTCTTGTTTTCCATCAAGTGAACAAGCACACCTTCACACTGCATTTGACTCTGTGTTAATTCCTCCTGATCTTACTTTGTTCATGTTTTTCCATTGATGCATACTCTGATCTTGCCATCAATGACAAGCATACATGCCTGTAAACATGCCAACAAATACCATAGAACTTTTCAAATGACAACCCTTTAAAAATATCAACTTGTTTTTCAAACTGTTGTTTTGTTAATAACAACGAGTTGAGGATCAATTTGGGATATTGGACTTCGTTAGTGATTCCATCTAGGTCCACCTCTGTGAGCCTTTTGAATAACTCTTCCCTCCTTGATATGGCTTGGCCGCACGTTTGAACAATGTTATTCAAGTTTTGTATATTTTATTTCCGGCACACATTCAACTGTTTGATCTAACATGGAGAGGGAATATCCTCCTCTCTTCTCCTTAGTTCTATCATATTGGAAATTTTGATTCTAATTGGTACCACAACATAAAAGTAAAAATATTCTTCAGTCTTTAGGTTAGCTTGCAAATACTGATGGAAGGCATGCGCCCTCGAGCCAAAAGAAACCATGTTTTTAGAAATTTCACAAGCCTCTATGATCAATTCCATCATTTTCTTGATATTTNTTCTACACTCCTGAATCCCTCACAACAACAACAACCCATCTCTTCTTTGTTCTGCATACTTATAGTCTCTATGCACCCTTTGCATGCTCTCTCTCCCCTACTTTTGCATGCTCTCCCACGTCCTTCTGCCTGATGTCTCCCTGTCAAGTGATCTGCCTGATCATCATGACACCTCTTCAGCTTCTCTGGCAGTTAAATCTATCTGTCAATTGCCTCTATGAACAGTCTTCATTCCACTATTATATTCCTTGAGACTCTTCAACTTCTCTGGCAATCACTCACAAGTCTCTTCGATTCCTCTGGCAGAAACTATCAGTTGTTTTTAGCAGTTACACTCTAAAGTGAAACAATAGCCCTCCGATCTTATTTAAATTCATCTACACTATTGAATTTAATTCATTGAATCTTATGTTCATTTCATCGTTTCGGCATTCGTGTGATAAAGTGTCTCTACAATCCAATTCGCATACCTCGAAACTCCGAAATGGAGCTTGCTGCTTCGAAATTTTCCCTACATCTCTTCGACGATGTGACCACCATCGGTGACCGAGAATTTATCCATAAAGCGCTTTCACTATTTCGTAATTCACCATTTTGGCATCCTTGATGTGAATATTTCTTTACACTCCATGTCTTGATCCCCAAAACTATGAAATGGAGATTGCAAGTTTGAGCTCTTCTCTACAGCTCTTTGATCTCCAGATCAATGGTCCACAATCTGTGGTGATTGGATGACTATCCTCTGCCCTGGGACTTCATCCTTTGGGACTTTGGGGGAGTGATGGATTTAAAACTCCTAAAGCAAAAACTCTCGAAGTGAGGTCAGTCTTGTGTCACTTGATGACGTGTCATAACCCGAGTGGCTGCCATGTGTCACTCAGAATTGTGATTTCTAGTGGCCTGAAATGCCAAAACAAATTGACACTTATCGTTTTCTGATCGTGCCATGTGTCATTGTCTTCCACCTGTCTTTTCTGACGTGGTTTGTCGCATTCAACTCCTGGAACTGTTGGCCTAGATCACTTCACGATTTTGTATATTGCAATTTCGGGTTTCACGACTTCGGGACTCCTGTAGTAAGAGTTCTTGACATCCCCAACTCCTGGTATCCAAAATCGTCCTCCTTCTTCTGGGATTGCAGTGTTTCACATTTCATGATTCTGGGACTCCTGATGATGAAGAGTCTTGACTCTTCCAACTCCCAGTATTCAAAACTCTGAAATGGAGTTATTTCCTGGTCTGCAAGACTCTTCGTTTATGTGCCTCTTTCAGGATTTCAGGATTCTGGATTTCGTAACTCCGGGACTCCTGTGTTGAAGGGTCTCAATTCTTGACTTCTCAATTTCTCAGTATTCAAAACTCCGAAATGAAGTTTATGCCCGGTATGTGAAATTATTTGTTGATGTGCCTCTTTCAGGATTTCAGGATTCTGGATTTTGCAACTCCGGGACTCCTATGTTGAAGAGTCTCAACTCTTGACTTCTCAATCTCCTGGTATCCGATACTCCGAAATGGAGTCGGATCATCTTTTTGGGTTTTCACACTTCACAACTTCGGGACTCCTATGAGGGGTCTCGACACTTGACTTCTCCAACTCCTGGTATCCAAAATCCCAGTAGCCGAAACTCTGAAATGGAGTTTGACCAACACTTCAATCTTGCCATTTGATCATCGTTGCGCTACTGGTCTTCCTTGCCTTCTTGTTTTCCATCAAGTGAACAAGCACACCTTCGCACTGCATTTGAATTTGTGTTAATTCCTCTTGATCTTACTTTGTTCATGTTTTTCCATTGATGCATACTCTAATCTTGCCATCAATGACAAGCATACATGCCTGTAAACATGCCAACAAATACCATAGAACTTTTCAAATGACAACCCTTTAAAAATATCAACTTGTTTTTCAAACTGTTGTTTTGTTAATAACAACGAGTTGAGGATCAATTTGGGATATTGGACTTCGTTAGTGATTCCATCTAGGTCCACCTCTGTGAGCCTTTTGAATAACTCTTCCCTCCTTGATATGGCTTGGCCGCACGTTTGAACAATGTTATTCAAGTTTTGTATATTTTATTTCCGGCACACATTCAACTGTTTGATCTAACATGGAGAGGGAATATCCTCCTCTCTTCTCCTTAGTTCTATCATATTGGAAATTTTGATTCTAATTGGTACCACAACATAAAAGTAAAAATATTCTTCAGTCTTTAGGTTAGCTTGCAAATACTGATGGAAGGCATGCGCCCTCGAGCCAAAAGAAACCATGTTTTTAGAAATTTCACAAGCCTCTATGATCAATTCCATCATTTTCTTGATATTTTTCTCCACATAGCTCCTGGATGATATAAGTAGGCTTGAGGATCCTTTTAATTTAGCACTGGGTGTGGTGGGTCCAGCGATTTTTAAAGGACTGGAAAGAAGTGGAAGGGGCATTAAGGTGTCTTCTAGTTCCTTGATCCTTTCTTTCAATTTCATGTTTTTTTCTTCAAGACCACCAATAGAGTCATCCAAAGCATCCCCAGTTTCCCTATGAATTTTAGAAATCTAGGAAGGCCACATATTAGTTAGGTCAACCTATGAACAATATTTCCCCTTCTTTCTCTTGACATCACTTTTTTCCATAGTTAATTTCTTAGATTCGTTGTCAAAGACAAGGCTCTGAAACACAAATGACTCTTATTCATCGAAGGTCTCATTCTCAATAATTTCCAATGATGGATTCCGGTGGGCCGTGCTTCCTGGCTAATTATTGTTGGGAAACATTTTCTCTATGTCTTCCTCAAGCTCCATGTCTTTGAGGGATAATTTATTGATATCACTCTCTATGTGTTGGTCTTCCTCCTCCTGCACAATGTTTTTCTTCCTTTTTCTTAGAGGAATCTTGTGTGATGTCTCACTCTTTCTCGGAGGGGGATTATTTTCTCCTCCGCCACCTGAACTATTGTTGGTCACTTTTCTACATGGGTGGGGCACTGGAGCATTGCTCTGAGATGTTGTAGTATTAGGAGTAACAGTTGGGGACTGGGAACTCTTCTCACTGGGACCCTTTCCTGTGTGTTTCTAAAATTCATTGGTATTGAGTATTGTTTCNATCTTGCCATCAATGACAAGCATACATGCCTGTAAACATGCCAACAAATACCATAGAACTTTTCAAATGACAACCCTTTAAAAATATCAACTTGTTTTTCAAACTGTTGTTTTGTTAATAACAACGAGTTGAGGATCAATTTGGGATATTGGACTTCGTTAGTGATTCCATCTAGGTCCACCTCTGTGAGCCTTTTGAATAACTCTTCCCTCCTTGATATGGCTTGGCCGCACGTTTGAACAATGTTATTCAAGTTTTGTATATTTTATTTCCGGCACACATTCAACTGTTTGATCTAACATGGAGAGGGAATATCCTCCTCTCTTCTCCTTAGTTCTATCATATTGGAAATTTTGATTCTAATTGGTACCACAACATAAAAGTAAAAATATTCTTCAGTCTTTAGGTTAGCTTGCAAATACTGATGGAAGGCATGCGCCCTCGAGCCAAAAGAAACCATGTTTTTAGAAATTTCACAAGCCTCTATGATCAATTCCATCATTTTCTTGATATTTCTCTCCACATAGCTCTTGGATGATATAAGTAGGCTTGAGGATCCTTTTAATTTAGCACTGGGTGTGGTGGGTCCAACGATTTTTAAAGGACTGGAAAGAAGTGGAAGGGGCATTAAGGTGTCTTCTAGTTCCTTGATCCTTTCTTTCAATTTCATGTTTTTTGCTTCAAGACCACCAATAGAGTCATCCAAAGCATCCCCGGTTTCCCTATGAATTTTAGAAATCTGGGAAGGCCACATATTCGTTAGGTCAACCTATGAACAATATTTCCCCTTCTTTTTCTTGACATCACTTTTTTCCATAGTTAATTTCTTAGATTCGTTGTCAAAGACAAGGCTATGAAACACAAATGACTCTTATTCATCGAAGGTCTCATTCTCAATAATTTCCAATGATGGATTCCGGTGGGCCGTGCTTCCTGGCTAATTATTGTTGGGAAACATTTTCTCTATGTATTCCTCAAGCTCCATGTCTTTGAGGGATAATTTATTGATATCACTCTCTATGTGTTGGTCTTCCTCCTCCTGTACAATGTTTTTCTTCCTTTTTCTTAGAGGAATCTTGTGTGATGTCTCACTCTTTCTCAGAGGGGGATTATTTTCTCCTCCGCCACCTGAACTATTGTTGGTCACTTTTCTACATGGGTGGGGCACTAGAGCATTGCTCTGAGATGTTGTAGTATTAGGAGTAACAGTTGGGGACTGGGAACTCTTCTCACTGGGACCCTTTCCTGTGTGTTTCTAAAATTCATTGGTATTGAGTATTGTTTCCAAGTCGCCAATGTTGTGAGTAGGAACTCCTAAACTATTATCTTCTTCTTCACTTAGAAAAGTATGGATAAATGAATTGTTAAATCCAATTTCTAGCATATGTTCCACAAAAATTCCATTAGGGTCAAACCATTTTATCTTTTCATCATATTTGAGATTCAGATTGTGGAAGTAGTTTGCAAATTCATCGATTTTATTTATATTTTTGAATATAAAATCCCCAATTTTCCAAGGCAAAGGTATGAATTTATTTTTTCCTTTCTCATGAAAAACGTGCATCCAAAAATTATATTTCCTTGTGACTTCTGTAATAAACATTCTATCAGATATATGTCATGAAAGAAAAGAGGGATTTTCCTTAAAACTGAAAATCCTAATAACATTGTAATTTTCCATTTTCTCCAATGTCCCCTTTTTATCCAGGAATTTACTTTCCTTTGCAGATATTTTAGGGGTATATTTTCCAAACAACAATCCTTTAAAAAAAAATACAAAATCATTGAAAATTTCATAAAAATTCAAAGAAGCGTTGTGTCTCCACAACGCTTGGTACCAGAAGGTAACTGGGTCAAATTCACAATTCACCTTCTTACAGATCGACAATTTAGGAAATTGATATCAATATGCTATCACAAACTCCAAATAAGAATCCATAAAGAAATTCTTATCTTTTGTGTACTATGGCAATTGGGAACATATTTAAATGGAAATTAGTTTTCCCCATTTGAAAATGGCTTTCTCCTTGATAGTAAAATATAAGATATAAAGAATCATATGGGAAATGTTGGCAGTATTTTCTTGGCTTGTGACCCTAGTGAATAACCAAGAAAATTCCCAAAAGGGGTTTTTGAACGAGTCAACCTACAATCTGGTAATATCTTTTGGGATGGCCATAGGATTCTACAAGAACTGAGGGAAGAGGTCTAGGTCGTTGTCATTCTTTTTTAGGAAATCCATACAATCCTCTCCTTTGAAAGTAAGTGTTGGTTCAGGTATTTTCAACATCTTATGGAACACTTGAGGTGAAAGATATATGGGAGAATGGTCTTGAAGTTGAATAATCCGCTGACTTGGTATATATTTCTCAGTGCACCAGGAAACTAGTTCCTTGCAGTAAAAAACCTCAGGAACATAACATTCACGAGCAATTCTGGATGTCCAGATTACTTCCTTATAAGAAGAAGGGGAGGAGTAGTAAGAATACGCTCTAGACCACTGAAAGTTTTGGTCCTCACATCCAAAAATATTCGAGGTATCTCTGCAGAACTTTTGTCGAGATGTTTCTTCCATAAGTTGAGGAGAGCGTTCTTTTAATCTAGATAATATTTTAAATGAGCGCTTGAGAGAGATAGTATAATATTTTGTAAATCATGTTTTAATGTGGTTTAATGAGAAATCTCCTCGATCCCTTCATTTATTAATGACAACCTTTACGAAACATGCATGATGGTTTATTATCATTAAGCCATACTAAATGTGTATTGGGAAAAGAACGAAAGTGGCAGGGACGGAAAATAATAATTAGGATTTGGGAACTTTTTTGAACCCACCAATACAGAAAACCATGAACCCGCGGTTGAAAATGATAGAAAATTGGCTAAGTGTTGGGAGCGGTCAGTTGGAATTTTATACAAGAGAAATGAAAAACTTAGGAGCTGGATACCCATGATAAGTCCGATGGTCATAATGTAGATTGCGGATATTTGGGTGCAAAATGGATATCGCAGAACTTGGAATATGGTAGCTTGAACCCATGAACCCGGGAATGTAAAAACAGTTAAGTATAGGATAATATGGTGGTTGATCGGACTCATGTTATGGGAGTATGGATGGAGATGAGGATCTGTGAATCCACCAACCTGTGAACCCACCATTTTCGAAAAATGACTAAACATAGTAACTAGAAAGAATAGAATGAAGAAAATAAAAGGGGAATTTGGGTATTTATAGAAGAGGGAAAAGAAATGAACAAAATAAGTTGGAAAAATAGAAAAGGGGAGGGAAATTTCAGAAGAGGGAATTGATCTCAACAACTAGCTCCAACTGTGGAATGATAACCCCTTGTGGGTTGTCAAGAATCCAAAACCTTTATGACCAAGTGCTTCCATCCATTGGGCTATGGAGTCAAAGTAAGAATATACAAAATAAAAAAAATAAAATTATCTACAATGAGAATGAGAAAGTCTTAGGTGAAAAATCATTTAAAATGTTTCCCATTGATAGGCATCATTAATATTTTACCCTTCATGTCTTGAAGCATATAAGAGTTAAAACCCAAGATATTTTAATCAATATATGGTCCAATCCAGAGAACTTCATAATTTGTATGAATCAATGGTTTCTCCTTGGCTTTGTTTTGGGCTAGAAATAACAACTTATTCTCTTTCAGATGGATCATCCAATAATTTCAAAATGTTTTCCCTTTGTTGGGGAATCTTCACTACTTCTGTAAAAGGTAGATTTATACTTAATTCAATCAAATCCTTGACAACATTATATTTCATTTGAGTGGAGTTTGACATCATGTGTTCCCTTTTACTTTCAACACCATCCGTCACTTTCTCATTCACCCTTTTTTCTCTTTATTTTTCTCTTTCCTTTTCTTTTTGGTTTTCCTTATCAGAATCGCCTTTATTTTTGGGTCTATTTACAAATCTTTTTGTCTAGGTGACATTTATTGTGAATAGGGATCATTGTAACCTTATTAAAATATATACGTGGATGTCTCGCATCTATCCATATGCACTGTTTCAAAACTTTCATCATGTGAGTAATAATTCTCTTGCTCAATTATTTTCTCATCATACACATCATCTAGAACAACTGCATTGGGGGTAGGTTTCCTAGGAACCCTTGGTCTTTGTGCATTATCCGTGTTTTCGAACCTCACTCTGTTTTCTCAAGGAGGGTTCCTTCTTTGCTCTAGGACTAGAACTCTTGGATTTTCCATAGAATTAGCTCATCTTCTTAGTCTGTTTATCTCGTTCTGCATTTGCTTGATAGTTCTATTCATCTATCCAATTTCAATTCCTTGCTTACTTTCTTGTGCTACCACAGTGTCAAATTTTACATCAGGTATGGTTCCCTTGAAAAATACTCCTCCCATTGTTTGGTTTTGAGTTGGTCATGGCTTGAATTCTTGATTATTTATTGAACTAGAGGCTCCTTGGTTGTCGATACTTAATCCCCCCAGCTACCTTTGTACTTTTCCTAGTATAATGTCAGGATCATCACTTGTTTCAATCATAATTTCTTCCATCTAAGTGTCTTTAGTCATTGCCTCCTCTAAGGTATCCATTTGGGATGTTCTGATAGAATATTTCACATTTGGAGGCATTGCATGCTTATAACAACTGAGAATGACTAGGTCATTTGGTATTTTATCTTCTGGAATCTTACTCAAGGTTTTATTGAACCTGATACTAAAATATCGCATTATTTTGTTCTTCCTCAAACCAATCTAGGTGAAATAAGTGAGAAGGGTATGATAAGTGATTGGAGGGGTGAACATAGTCAGGAACATGGCTTCAAGGTCATTAAATGAGAGAATTGATCTACTAGGTAGTGTCGTGTACCATTCATAAGATTTTCTTGATAAGGTTTGCAGAACCAACCTTACCATGGCATAGTCATACTCAACACGGTGAAAATCACAAACATCAAGAAATAATTGCAGATTCCTCTTTGCATTGATGGCTTTGTTATAGCAAGATTTTCCTCACCCTACGCAAACTTGCACACAGGGCCTTTTTCCATTCCCCTATGCAGACTTGAAGTCCCTTTTTGCAAATTCCAGAGATAAAAACATTATTTTTCCACATATATGCACACTGCCTATAGTACAACATGCGTATATGTAGGTTGCACCACTACAGCCCATGTACATCGGGATTCGTGCCCAAAATTAAAAACTGGTGTCGGGTTTCCATGTCACGTCATGAGATGCATGATCCTTGACCTTCCATACACTGGAAATGTTCCAAATCAACCCTTCAGTTCCACTTGAAGGCTACAAATAGGCCAAATCCGAGCTATGGAAAAGAGGAGAAGAATTCAACTTTGAGAGCAAAGTTACTCTAGAGAAATTATTCACTTCATATTGAGTCTGCATCCCATTGTCCTTTTAAGTCTGAACACATTGTTCAACCCCCGAGCTCTTCCCTACATGATTGAGAACCTCATTGTATCTCTTATATGAGCTTGCCTTTGGTGGAGTATTGAAGTGGTGGATGCCCAGCTGGAAGGAACTTAGTTTCTTGATTATGAACCGTGTTGACACAAAAGTTTATAATTCATTAACTTATGATGATTACATTTTAATAGAAATACTCTTTTCTTGTCCAATTAATATCTTATGAATATTTGAATTTTTATTCCATGGGTGTATTTGTTATGAATATTGATGGATTATGCTATTGAATGTGACAACATTATATATTATCACCATATGTTTGTGTTTCTTGGTTGTTGAGGACTAGTTGCAGGTGTATTTCTTTGAGTCAAGTGCTCAACAGTGGACTTCATCGAATGTCTGGATGAGGTAGGCCTTTTATCTTGTCTTGCTAGCATATTTGTTTATATAGCATACTTGATATTAGAGTTGATTTATGTAGTCATTTTCATCTATTGTGGTTTACCCATATCCATAGAGATATTTTCCTCCTAACAGAATTGGCGACCATATTGGGGATTGAATCTTTCAGGGTTTGGAGTGTTTTTCTCCTTAGATTGCTCTCATTTATATTGATTTTCTTGTTGCATGACTGCTTGGCAATGTCTATTCATTCTGGGTCTGAGTTTTTTATCCTTATCCTTAGCTTGACTATGTTCTGACACTTATACGCAGGATTTTTCCTGACAGTCGCATACATACGCATGTTGTGCTTCTATAAGAAGCGTATATACACACTTTTCCCTTGAACAATCATGTAAATCACCCTTTTTTTCTTGGTTGTTGGGTTTGATGGTTTTTGGGTAGGTTTTGATGATTTTTTAGTCTTCTTGGGTCTATGTTATGATTTTTAAGTGTCTGTGGAGTGACATGAAACCTTTCTTTGGTTGAATTTTTGGGCGGTGCCTTTCTCATCATATTTTTCATTTGATTGTTCTTGTATCTTGGGATGGGTGTTTTCTCCTTGATATCCTACTTGGTTTGTCTCTGTTTACATACAATAGAGTTTTTATATGAAGTTGTTGTTCAGTCCTTACATTTTCATTCTCTTATATTGAAAATACAAAAATATTAGGCATTTTACATTGTTGGCATTTTGATCTTTTGAGTCCTTATCATTAATATTAGTGCATGTAAAGAAAGATTGCATTTTATTTTAGAATTGCAGAACTGGATTGAGAATTTCATTTTGAAAAGAATATCATTTATTAGGAATTGAAGTTAGGACTTTGCATTGTATTTATATTCATTTATTTTACTTGTTGAGTCATAACATCACTAGTTTCATGACCACACCTTTTGGAGTAATCAAGGCCACTAAAAGTAACATTATAATTTAAAATTGATTAGTAACGATTTTATTTTTCTAGGGTGCACAAACTAGCTTATTATTTAGAGCCTTGGAATAGGATTTTTTGAGTAAACGTCTCCAAGGCTATTAAATCAACATAAGTGTATGACTAAGGGAGTGGAGAAATCCATTGTATAATAGGTAATATCAGGAGGCTCTGCTTACACTGGAGTTAAGCACGAGGTTGTGTGACATTGGTTGAAGGGATATCCCCTCGATACCTTCTTAGCATCAAATATATTTATGGGGATCTATTTGTATATGGGGATCTTGCTAGTACCCTTACCTCTGTGATAGGTGGTTCTTTCAAGGTTTTGGTCTTTGCCACCCTTCCCATACAGTGGACCTGAATTACAACTGTTCACCTTTGCATCATTTATATTGTGGTTACTTAGTTTCTTGACTTAGGTATCACATAGGTTACCTACAAGGGTTATTCTGTAGGTACCCTGTTTCAGATAAGGGTCGAACAACACACAACCTTTATGGAGGATTACCTCCTATGATGGGCTGGTTGTTAATCCCACGAGGGCCCTTATAAATTATTATGATACCTTTGATCTTTAGAAAAGGAGTCTCATGCCCCTCTTGGGCGAGGCATACCCACTTTAGAGAGGGAAGTCCCTTTCAACCATTTTATCCTATTTCTGTGCATATTGGTCGTTTGATTATTTTTGGTGTCCTATTTGATTAGTGGTTTTCCTTGGGATTTGTTTTTTATATCATGAGCCTTGATTCATCATGGAGCCAGACTAGCTTCCCCGCAGGTCTCTCTGCTTGTTACAGTTACCACCAAATTTTGAGTCTTTGCCTTCTAAAAGGCGTAAAGTTATCAAATGTGGTACACACACCTCCACTTATCATACTTTTGATCATACAAGGATGAGTACTGAATCAAGTCATCAAGCTACTGGGAGCCCTTCGACTCCCATACCTAGTATAGTTAATGGTACCCCTTCAACACCTTCAACCACAATGGTTGTAGTGTCGAAGGCACCTATCATCACCTCTTCCCGTCCTATAGTGAATACTCAGCCTATAGCCACGAACCCTTTTGGGTCTCTTTGTCACTCATCGGGCTATAATTTTCAGTTCATCCCTATGGCCTCTAGTCATTTTTCCTATGGGATGTCGAACTTCACATCACAGTTTTAAAACTCTATCCCATCGGCTGGTACAAATACTAGCATTAGACTTGGGGGAACATCTCCTCCACACACTCCATTCTTGTTTGGTGCCACTCATGTTCCTCAAATGACACTTACCATTAGAGGCGTTACACCTCTTAATCCTAGGTCTAATCCTGTTGTCTCTGGGTGGAGTAACCAACCCGGAGGACAAGATATTGCTCACGTTCTGTCCTTTACCCCCACCTCTTCTGTGTTGATTCCAACCAACATGTTTGGCATTATGAATCCACCTTTATCCTTCAGATTCACACCTGAAGGAGGTTAGTTTCACACCTTGGGAAACCCTTTACCTGGAGCCACTCCGGTTGGGGGAAGTTTTTATAACCCTCATCAAAATGTTCCTACTAGAATGGTGCCCAACCAACCTCTTATGAATCAACCCGGAGGAGGATCTTACAATCCCAGGCAGGGCCATGGTGCTTACTAGAACCCTGGATGGGATGCGATTCCCTAACCAAAATATTTCCATGGATCTTGGGGCCAGATGTCGCAACCCCATCTCCCTTTTTTGGCCACGCTCAATATGCCAGACTTGTCTAAGTTAATGAATAACCACATGTGTCATGACCTATTATGTCCCTCCATCCCCACTAAGCTTCCTTCGGATATTCCAAGATTCGAGGGAAAGACTAGTGAGGATCCTGGTAATCATGTTACCACCTTTCACCTTTGGTACTCTTCGAATTCCCTTAATGACAATTCTATTTAGTTAATATTTTCTCAACGTACCCTCACAAGGGTTTCCATGAAATGGTATATCAAGCTACCTAGGGGGGCATAAGGAACTTTTAATCAGTTGGTTTTAGTCTTCCTCAACCACTTCCAATTGTCGGTTTGTTACGATGTTGGGATCAAAATTTTGTCAATGTTTCATCAGGATAAGGCCACTCATATCCTGGATCACATCTAAAAGTGGTGTAGATGGAAGAGGTTGATCAAGGCCTACATACCCCTGGAATTCTTGTTAGAGTGGTTCCTTAAATCTCTCTTGCCTTATATTTTGAAGGATGTTTCTACATCCAAGGTCACTTCTAAGGAAGAATCAATTTTTAAAGCCCAACAGTTAGATCTTATATATGCTCAGTTTGGATTGTTATACGATATTCTTCCTGATGCACTGAGGTCAAACTATGACCCTAGACAAAATCCAGGGCCACATGTCGATGGAATTGTGGGCTTCGTCAATGTGAAATCCATAGAATCAGTGACAAGACATTTGAAAGACTTTTCTCTAAACCAATCTGTAGGAGGGCCAAATTCATCTGTGTCCTTCAGTCCCACTGATTTTTCTTATGTACGTTCTGTGCAATCATCAACTGACCCAAATGGTAACAAAAAACTAGGAGGGAATAAGAAGAAAGAATGTAATAATAATCATAGTGGTGGGAAGAATAATAATAAACCCAAGGACAACGATAATAATCAAAAGACAAATACTAATGTTGGTGAGGGAAAGAAAGAAAGGCGAAAGGTGAAGTTTCTCTATAATCTTTGTACAAATGATCACCTTACCCATTTATGCCCCAAACTTTTGGAAGCTACAAGGGTTTTATCTCTACCGCCTATTGTGATGACTAATCCTTTTCCACATAATCAACACATGGCCTCAAGCTCCTTGAATGCCATAAATGTGGCGAGTGGGAGTCAAAACCCATTGATGCAATACAGTGACCGTTTATGCACCAATATGGTTAAATGTGAGGTTAATGTAACCACTCCTTCTCGTGATTATAGTTCTCCATAGACTGTACTTGGTCTAGAGTCTCCTCCTCCTCCAGAGACGCCATTAAAGATCCAAAAACCAAAGCCACCTCCTCGTATTCTGAAAGGAGTACTCACGTGCTCTATCCACAATCCTAATGCTAGAGACTCCCATAATTACTCTATTGTTGAGGACTTGGGTCAAACCCCTTGAGCGATGTCAGCTCTATAGGTACTCTAAATGTGTCCTTCACAGAGGAATTCCTTGCTATCTGCGTTAGGAGCTCTATATCCTTGTAGCTCAAAAGTTATCAAGTTTGAAATCACATATGTGAAGCCTTTCTTTCCTTACCATGTGGCATTCCAAATACACATGGGTTACTCGAAGTATACCATCAAGAATATTGTTGTATATGAAGGCCTTGTAACATGTGTGATGTCCCTAGTCTATTAGAAAGCCCTCAGCTCTCTGACCCTTTCTTAGTCTCTGACCATGTTGACTTCTTTTGATGGTCATTCCTTCCACCCTCACTGTATTCTTCCTACCTTTCTGTTCCAGTTAGGTGGAAAGATGGTAGAGGTGGATGTCGAGTTGGTTGATGCACCCCTCAATTATAACTTATCACTAAGACACAATTGGACTTATTCTATGACTGCAATCGTATCATCCGTCTTCCTTACTCTTTGTTTTCCTCATGATGGGAAGATCATGGTGATTGACCTCTTGTCCTTTGCATACACTAGAACCAATGCATTTTTTTGATTGTTTATCCCCGTGATCGAAAATTCTCTGCTGGAAACTAAGAATATCAGTGTCGTAATGTATTCATCCTTTATGGGTACCTTCGAATTCATGGCACCGGTTCACCATATTTACACCATGTTCAGTAGGCATGTTTTGTAAGAGAGTTTCATTCCTTTAGACACTTTCTATTTTAAAAATCCTTGGACTCTACCTTCCTCAACGACATCTTGTGAAGGTCAGTCACATTATGGAATGGCCATGCCACTATCGACAAAAAATATTGTGTATCAAGTCATTCTTGACTCTTTCGCTGATCAGGATCCTGTTACCTCACAGTCGAACGAGGAGGATCTTGTTCTGAAGCCCGTGTGGGCCACTTTGTCGTCTTGTTCACATGAATGCCTCGATGATACTTTTCCTTTGGATGAAGCTATCATCAAAGCCATGAATGGTTCTAAAAAACCTTAGTATGATATACATCATTGCTCGTATTTTCTCCTAGAGCTTGTTAGAATCGAACAAGATGACTTTATATCTACTTTGAGCGAGATAGTCGGTCACTCCATAGTTCCACTTTATATGCATGGAATTTATGTTGAAGGAAACATGGCGAGTATCTCCCCCACTTTCATGATCGATATCTCTCATATCCCTGGAAAGATTGAAAATGTATACATCGATGCAGATTTTTCTCCAGAACAAATCATTATCTAGACCGAACTCTTCAGGGAATTTTGAGATGTATTGGCTTGGTCATATGAAGAGATGCCAGGAATTGACCCTCGAATTTGTGAACATGAGATTACAACTTACCCTGATGCTAAGCCTGTTCAAAAACATCTTAGAGATGTCAATCCCCAGAGGGCCCCTGCTATTAAGGCAATGGTAGAAAAATTGCTTAATGCTGGCTTTATCTACCTAGTTCCCTTGACTGAATGGGTATCCAATTTCATTCATGTGAATAAAAATAAAGGAACCATCCATATATGCATGGATTTTTGTGACCTGAGCAAAGCCTATCCTAAATATAACTTCCCAACACCCTTTATCAATTATATTCTCGATGAGTGTGTGAGAAGAGAAGTTTTTTCTTTCATGGACAGATTTATAGGGTATAACCAAATTCAGATTAAACACGAGGACCAACACAAGATGAAATTTATTTTCCCTTGGGGTACTTTCTCATACTGGAAGATGCCTTTCAGCCTTAAAAATGTTGGAGAAACCTTCCAACATGCTATGACCTTCTCATTTCATGATCTCAAGAATATAGTCGAAGCCTATATTGATGATCTTGCTACTCACTCTCGTAAGAGAATGTATCACCCTAAGCACCTTCGGCTAGTATTTGAAAGATGTTTCCATTGTCGCATCCGTTTAAACCCTCATAAATGCATCTTTTCCATTAGGTCAGGTCATCTTCTAGGATTTTTAGTCTCTGAGACTGGGATCATGGTAGATCCGTTAAAGGTTGAGGAAATACTTTGATGTCCTCCCCTCGCATTATTCAACAAATTCAAGGTTTACAGAGGAAAGATAACATTTTACATCGATTTATAGTGAACTATGCCAATATTACTAGGGGTTTCATGCGTCTCTTGAAGAAGGACACTCCTTTTATCTAGGATGTGTGAGTCCAAGAATCTTTCGATTCTTTGAATAAATCCTTGGTATTGACGCCTCTGTATATTTTGACTACAGTAGGGATTACTTTCTTTATGTCACTACGTCTGAAGAGACGATTGGTATGGTTTTGGTTTAGGAGTATGATGAGCTTCATGAGCACGTCATTTACTATCTCAGTCAAAACTTAGTTGGTCCTAAACTCAAATATTCTCATGTTGAAAAGCTATCTTTGGTTGTCGTTCACGCAATCTAATGGTTACGACATTTAATATTTATTTGCAAAACCATTTTGGTTGTCGATGTCAATCCATTTCAATATGTCCTTACTAGGCGTATGATAGGGGAAAGTACAATAAATTGATTGTCATCCTACATGAATTCGATCTCAATTTCACTTCTGCGAAATACAAGAAATCACTAGTGTTTGCAGAGTTAATAGTCGACTTCCCTTGATTAGATGAGGATGTTATTCATGTTGATCCATTCACAAATGAACACATTTTCATTGTCTCGTGATCATACACCTGGTATGGATACATTGTTCTCTATCTTCAAACTTTGAAGTTCCCTCGGCTTTTCTCTCGAGATGACTGACGACGTATATGATACCAAGCTAAGAAATACCTTATCATCAGTGACACTTTGTATCATCGAGGAGTAGAAAATATATTGTGTCATTGTCTAACTCATGAAAAAGCCGAATCTATTTCAAATGACTACCACAATGGGGCTTGTGGTGGTCATCTATCCGGGCTTGCGACAATCCAGAACAATTTGTGAGCCATTTATTTTTGGCCATCTATATTTAAATATTATGTTGAAGTGGTTAAGATGTGTCACCCCTACTAGGTGTTCACTTGTAAAATGTGCTCACATCCAACTCCTCTCCATCCAGTCATTACTATCAGTCCCTTCACCAAGTGGGGGGTGGAATTTCTATATTGCAACCCAAATTCAGTTGGGGGCCATCAACACATTATCATGGCCATAGACTACTTTACTAAGCGGGTCAAGGCCATTCCTACAGTTAAATCTGATAGGAAGACTTCTTGCTTCTTCGTATTCAATCAAATTATAGCCAGGCTCAGAATCTCAAGTGAGATTGTCACTGATCATGGCAGTCACTTTCAAAATTAAATGAAGGAAGAACTAGCATCTAAAATGGGTTTTAAGCATGGTCATTCTTCCCCTTACTATCCCTAGGAAAATGAACAATTAGAGGCCATGAACAATTCTCTCAAGACCATTTTGTAGAAAATTGTCAGCCAGAGAAAATTTGACTGGCATATCATGTTATATCCCACACTTTGGGCATATCGAACCTCGTTCAAGACCGCCACCAATTTTTCTCCTTTCCAATTAGTACACGGTGTGGATTTGATATTACATATTGAATGTGAAATCCCTTATCTTACATTGGAAGTTGTGCTCCTACCTGACACTTCCAATGTTGAATGACGCCATGTACACCTAGAGAGTCTAGATGAGCAGCGTCGAGATGCCTCTATGACTATCGAAGTGAAAAAAAGATGTGTCAAGGTCCAGTATGATAAGTCTGTCTGTCCTCGATTGTACATTGAGGGTGACTTGGTCCTTTTATATGATCAAGCCAAAGGCCCATTGGGGGCAGGCAAGTTCAACCCATGTGGCACGGTCCCTGTATTGTGTGATGTGTCCTAGAAAAAGGAGCCTATGAATTAGTATATTATGAAGGGAACATGTTGGTTGAGCCCAGGAATGGGCTCTATTTGAAAATATATTATGCTTGAGCCCCAAGCTTGGGTGTAACTATTTGTATACTAATGTAATTTAGTGTATATATCTTTTCCTTTTATTTTCATCTTCATATTTCTTATCAATTTTTCCCTTGGTTGGCATATGTCAATGGAGTCTTTGGTCTACTTAGGATTCACAGACGGGGCCGATCGTCATACACGAAACTTGGCTTCTGCTGCTTGGGTTTTTTACTCACCCAAGGGTCTGTTGGTGTCTTCAAGTGGCATATGCATAGGGCCATCTACGAATAATGTGGTAGAATATAGCATCATCATATAACATTTGTGCGATGACATTTCACATGGTATTCACTCTTTGGAGGTTCGCTTGGACTCCCAGCTAGTAGTATGTCATTTGAACAGAAGTTACTATGTACATGACCCTACTTTACTTGAACAACAGTTTTATTTTATTACTTATCATCACATACCTAGGAGTTATAATTATGTATCTGATGCACATGCTAATTTTTTCTTAGATTGGAATTTGTCACATAACTAAATCAAAGAAAACATTCCCATCAATGTACACATTGTAACATAAGTAAAGCTGAAGAACCATGTTTTTATATATATATTAAAAAATATGATGTTTATGGTACAAAATTGGGGCTAACACCCTCAATATATATATACAGTCGATCATACAAATAGTCATGACATATATGCCTATGGCACCATATGATTTTCATGATATAGAAATACAACGTTTGCGAGTCACCAAAAGAGTCGTACCCAAGCACAGGGTACGCCTACCACCTGCTCCTGCATAGCTTGAGGTATATCCTCCACATGAACCATTAGGATCTTTTGTTTCAAATGATATAGGATGCCCTGCACATTTTGAAGCACTCTCTATGTGTCCCCTCCTGCTGCCTCATCTCCTTGGTGCCTCCGACAATGTCGTGGAAGTCCATTCGATCGTTGTAGACCTATGTATGCATCACATACATGTCTAGTTAGTACTTAACATCATCCAAAAATATTTTTATTTTCCTATATAAAAGTACAAAAAAATGAAATATTTAAAAAACTTTGACATACCTATGTCTCCATAGGTGGTCCCTGGTGGTAATGGCATGTCAAGATTTTCTCTAAAATTGATCCCTATGTAAGGGTATTCATCCATAGCTATAACCTGTTGTATCCACTAGAAGAAGAATTCATCATTGTAGGGTGTTGGCATCCTACCTCCGCCCTGTCGTCTCATCACCTCGGTCCACCGTGCCATGGCTAGATCATGAGGCCCACGCGGAATAATATTGACTCTAGGTCCCAATCCTGGAACTCACTCAAAGAAAAAGCTACACAAGATTGAAGCAAAATCGAAGTTCCTCTTACTACCCTGTATGCATTCTGTCAACTGGATCTTCATGTTAGCCAATAGTGAGATGCACTAGTCGTACATCGTGGGTCTCAAGCACTACATTGAGTAGAACATAAGCAGCCTCGATGCCTAGTGAAAATAGGTCAATCTTATGATCCATGTCAAAACGAGGACAACAATCTTGAGGTTTAGATTGTTTATCGCTCGAATGGGGAGTTGGCTCTGGACCTTCTCGGTCCCTGCAATATAATACGTTTCTATGTATTCCTATATTTTCATACCGCTCACAGCTTCTCGGGACTTGAGGTTGACCACCTCACCCCGACGCGACAACCCCTTCAAGAAATAAATATCTTTGACTTCAATCCTTAATGGTTGTCCATCAAGGTTGAAGCTCTCACTTTATGGATCCCAGTAATCCATGAGAAACTATAGAAATCTTACTTGGGCCCTCATACCTTTGACATCCAAAATATTTTATAGCCTGCGTCTTTTCAAGACCATGTGGGCCCCTAGATCTCTCTCCACAACATCTACCTCCTCATGTTCTCTTTCCCTCCACTCTAGCACCATCCAGCAAGAGACAAACCCCTTTTTGAGTTAGCAACCACTAAAAAACATTGTTTACGGACATATATGTAGGATGTAGTGTTTTCAATCACGTATATGGATGATTATATTCTATATGTCTTTTAAACAACCGCATATAAGCATGCGTATACGTGACCCGATGAACTGTAGCCCGTGTACACCTAAAGTTTTAATTTGCGCCCTAAATAACTTAAAAATTGGAACCTGATTACAAAATATAATCCACTGAAAATAAAGAGGAGAGGAAGAAGAATTACCTCATCCAAATGGTCGTTGATTCCGTCACTCATAGCTCCTTCAATCACCAGTTGAAGTTCAGAGGTAATTTGGTTCAAAATCCACTATTTGGGTAAAAATTACAAATGGTATAGTAAATTTGTTTTTTTTTACTATTTATAGCAAATTTTTACCCACTTTGCATAGTTTTGGACAATATTTTTTCCTAATGGACTAATACGACTGTGGATTGAGTTGTTTTTTGTAGTTTTATCCAATGATTCCAGCGGTTTTCAGTGCCATGTCGCCCGTTTGTAACTTTGGATGAGTATTTTCATTACCCAATATATAGGATAGGTATCCATTACATCATGCAAATTTGCATCATCCTATGACTGTCACTCATATGCCTTATGTACGGACCCATTTTATAGTGACACAAAACCTTCTATGTGTATCTAGAAGTGTCCTTATCGAATGGTAGAGACTTACCAAACATGGGTACCCTAGTTAGATTCTCTACTTAATTCGGTGCCCATGAAAAGATTTTTTTCGTAGGACCGGGAGTCCCTTAAAGCTAACACGTTACTTTATGTTGAACCTCATTTTTTACTCATAAACATGTTGACCTATACCTAGAGGACTCTCTAGCAAGTTTGATTTAAGCTCTTTTTCGACTCGTTTTCAAAAAGAGAAAAGATTGTCAAGTGAACTTGTCTCTTTCACACTCGTAAATTGGATTCGAAAGGACGTCTATTTGGTGCAAGTTTATCCCTTTTTCAAACCAAGTAGAATAATATTATGAAAAAAGGACATTTTCTGGCGTTAAGATGTAATTGCATCTCATGCTCTTGCTTGCAGTATTGAGCCTATTGTCGGTTCTCGCTTTTGCGTTATAAGTCATTTTTCTCAGCAATTTGCATCCTCAACCAACCAGAGCCTTGTTTATATCCTTTGGAGCTTGGCACCCTATACCCAAGAGGAAACATTCCCCCGAGTGTCCATCTCCCACATGCAACCCCCTTGCATTGAGCATAGGTATGTTCCACTGTTGGAATTATTTTTTCTTACTTGCGACACTTGTTTCCTCCTCTGTATCATAAAATTCATTTGGAAATGAAAAAAAAAAAGAAGATGGGCGGGAAGGAATATTATCTTATATCAACAATAGTCATTTCTCCTTTGAACATAGCACAAAAAATTTGAGTCCACTTGTCACCAAAATTTTGGGTTCAACATGACCTTAGGAAGGTGATCTCATTACATAGAGTTTACTCCTCCGACTGGTTACTCTTCCAGTCCCTGTGGAGAGTTTGATTGATGCATCTTGCATCTCAAAGTTTCATCATTGGTTCTATGCTATCAGAGTTTTTCACATGTCTAATTCTCTTGTTAAAAGGATTCCTATCAACCTGTGTTGGCCATTCCTTAGAATTCTTGAATTTTCCTGTCATCCATACCCTCAGTTTGTCTCAGAATCACATGAAGTTGTAGTCCTATTGTGTACCCTGGTCCTACTTTCCTCATTGGTAGGTAACCTTGAACCTAGCAGTCAACATTTCATCATTGGTCATTGACTAGGTGGTTTCCCTTATGTTCAACGACAAGACATTTATTCACACATTGGGATTAGTTCAGTGTCTTGGATGAAATTATCCCTATTGGTGGTTTCCTCGCCTTTGTCAACAATTTTCCTCGTTGGATTCTATTCAGAGGGTCTTTTTCGTGTCCCTCTTGCGCCTAACATATGAGAAAGACGCATAGGGTCATTGGTTCATGAACATGTTCTTCATCTGATTTCCTCCAAATCATCAATCTCCTGCTTTGTACCTCATGCTGAATGATGAGAAATTCCTTAATTCTCTCCTTTCAGAAGTTCTTCTTCCATCGACTTCAACTCATTTATTCTGAATATGAGACCTGGATTCCTATGAGTGCCTAGAGGCTTGCACTCATTAGTGGCGGGTTCTCTCTCCATCAACATTTGGGAATACATCAATGTCTCTTGATTGATGGATTCTTCAAGTGTTCGACCTCGACTCCTTTATTCACACTTGTAAGAATGTACGAGGTTCCTTGATACCTACTTTCATCATCGGTAGCATGTCTCACGTTTTTTAATGATATACCTCAATGACCAGTAATCAAACGAAGTCTCATTATGTTCGACCTCAACTCCTTTATTCAAATGATGTAGACTTGCACCTTTAGAAGATTGTGTAGATGACTTGAAGACATCATTTTATAGTCACAACTTCCCTGAGTTGTTGCTACTTTTCATTGGACCAGTACCTATGTGACTTTAGTGATCATGGGAGATCAGATTATACTCCATTATATACAGATATTTTCAGATTGATTTTGAGATAGCTTTTACTGGGCCTTGTTCATGACTATGATAGCCTTTGGCATGTAGCCACCTTTTTATTTCTTATTCATGACCATGGACAAATTTTTGGTATATTTTCACATGGATTTGTAGTGTAATTCAAATCAAAAGCCATGTATGCAAATTAGTATAGATTGTAATGAGAAACTATTACTTCCAGTTGGGTCCCCATTACTCCACTTCTGGGTTTTATAATGTATTTCAGCCATCGCAAATACTCCTCTAACCTCATACATTAGGGGGCATCTATTATAGCAATATTTGCCTCACCCTACACAAACTTGCACATAGGATGTTTTTACATTCCCCTATGCAGAATTGAAGTCCATTTTTGCAAATCTCAGAGCTAAAAACATTGTTTTCCACATATACGTGCCCTACATATAGTACAACATGCGTATATGCATATTTCAGCATTACAGCCCGTGTACATCAGGATTTTTGCCCAAAATTAAAAAATGGTTTCGGGTTTCCATGTCACGTCATGAGATCCATGATCCTCAACCTTCCATATACTAGAAATGTTCCAACTCGACCCTTCAGTTCCACTTGAAGGCTAAAAATAGGCCAAATCCGAGCTATGGAAAAGAGTAGAAGAATTTAACTTTGAGAGCAAAGTTACTCTGGAGAAATTATTCACTTCATATTGAGTCTGTATCCCTTTGTCCTTTTATGTATGAACACATTGTTTAGCCCCCAAGCTCTATTTCTCTTTTATATGAGCTTGACTTTGGTGGAGGATTGAAGTGGTGGATGCCCAGCTGGAACTAGAAGGAACTTATTTTATCGGTTCCGAACCATGTCGACACAGAATTTTGTAATTCATGCACTTCTATTGATTACATTTTAATAGAAATACTATTTTCTCGTCCAATTAATATCTTGCAAATATTTGAATTGTTATTCCATGGGAATATTTGTTATGAATATTGATGGATTATGCTATTGAATGTGCTAAAATTATATATTATCACCATATTCTTTCATTTCTTGGTTTTTGAGGACTAGTTGCAGGTGTATTTATTTGAGTCAAGTGTTCAACGGTGGACTTCATCGAATGTCTGGAAGAGGTAGGCCTTTTATCTTGTCTTGCTAGCATATTTGTTTATATATCATACTTGAGATTAGAGTTGATTTATGCAGTTATTTCCATCTGTTGTGGTTTACCCCTAGGCATAGAGATATTTTCCTCATAACAGGCTTCCTTTCCATAAAATTCCTTCAGGGTGCCCTTAGGGAGAATAGGGAGATCATGTTGCTCACCTATAAAATTTAGAGGGTAATCTCTTACTATCCTTCGATTTTCAAATCCTGGGTTTCCTTGATTTCATGTAGCATCTCTTTCTCCTCCTCATCTCTTCTCATGATGATCGCCTTGGGGTTTTTCATTTCTTTCTTCCATATTCAGAGAGATTCCAGGGATATTATTTTCACTTTTGAGAATAAAGAGTTGCTTTCTTTTACTTCTAGTAATGGTTCCATTGTATTCATCCAACTTCAATACTGACCTCGTTCTTGTGATACTCTAGCTAGCCATTGGTTTCTTTGATCTTGTCAATCATCTCTCCTCTATCTCCAGAGGATTTCTCTTTCTTCTTCTTGGACTAATATCTGTCGGGACCTTTCTAAATATTCTCGTGTCTCAGTTCTTGTTATTACCAGATTGTATAACATATGTAAAATGCTTCATTGATTGTTCAATCCAATTTCTAGGTGGGATAGGTCAGCCTGTGGAAAAGTCATAAATTTTTCAAAAAATGCTAGACCAAGTTCCAAATTTCATCTCATTCCCTGGTATGGTCGCCAAAAATGTTGACGCTTGAATCCGTCAGGACCGAAATGGCAGCCTCATGAGGATGTGAATCCTGCATTTTTATAGAGGTGGTACTCCTATTTAATTTAATATTTTCTTAGGATTCTAAATATTCAGAATATGGGACTTTTCATAAGTCTATCGTGGTAATAAAATAAGTTAAGGATTGCTAGAAAGATAAAAGGATTTTTTTTTTTGTTTTTTATAAGAATTTTCCTAATAAAGGACTAGGAATCACACACTTCAAACATTTAAAATAAATAAGAAAAAGTTCCTCACATCCATCATAGTTTAAAATAAATAATTATGATCACATAAAAATAAAAAGAAGATGATTTGCATGCATAAGAGAACTTTAACAGAATGGACACATGGGAAACTCAAATAAATATAATGATAGATCAACCTAAAATACTTTATATTCTAAAAACAAGGTTACAAAGAACAGTCGAGATTGTTCCCAAAGTAGCTCTCTTGAAAATTCTAAAAATATATATAGTTTGTTACATATTCTTTGAAATTTAAAATGTGTTTTTCTTAAAGAATATGAATGAGGCTCCCATAGACTATAAAGCAAATAAATACAAGAAATAAGATCTTACAAGGAAGATGGTGGGTGGTAGAAGAACAACAAGACCTAGTAAGAAGAAAAAATGAGTTATCAGTCTCCGGTTAAACCTTTTTAGTGAAAGAGGTGGAATGAATGAATGAAGGACTTGATAAAGAAAAACAAGGGTGTGATCAACATAAACTTACTATGATGGTCTCTTGTTGTTTTCACTTGATTTTTTATGTGATTTTATCATTTTCATCAACAGTTACATGAACCATCTCAACTATTGCTTGCCCCTCATTGGTCAGTTTATCGATAG
>JZKD02S2096853.1:58693-77372 GCA_000966675.3 Picea glauca
ATCAATTGGCTAAAGAAGGTATTGCTCCTTGTATCCTCATAGTGTGTTATCATTTCTTCCATGAAAATTGTCCAAGTGACAAGTGATTTGTGAGAACAAAGCCATCGATACCATATAAATTGATTGGGTTCTAAATATAAAGAAGCAATTCGTACCTTTTGATTATGTGGCACATTATGTAGATCAAAGAATTGCTCCATCTGAAGTATCCATGTGATTGAGTCCTTGCCATCAAACTTCCTCGTGTCGATCTTAGGAATGTGGTTGGTCTTCAACCCAAAGTTGGAATTTCTCCATTCTTGATTCACCTTTCTTGTGTCCTCATCATGAATTTCATGGGATACATTTTCACTTTCAGGTGTCCTCTCTATTATGGAAATTTTCAATCCCTTGCATGATCTCCCCTTTTAAACTCTCCATCATCTCTTGTAGTTCATCTTTTGTTACTGTCTTCTTTTGTAAATCATTTATGTCCCTACGCATTTCTTCACCTTCGTCAAGAGTCCATGTAGGATTATCTAGAGGCTTATTTGGTGTAGAAGTTCCCTTTTTGGGTGGCATGTTGGCCAAGTATCACTTTTGAACCTTGATTTTGAGGTGGTTCTGCTAGACATTATTTCTTTTGCTATATCTCCAAAGTTTCGGCCCTTCTGGGTATGAAACTTTATTTTTTGTAATTCTCTGATATTTCTTCTCTACAATGCCATAGGTCTAATCAAAATTGGATGTGCCAAGTGGAATTTACGGTAACTTCTCCACAACTTGTTGATTTTTGGCCTTTCCGGGAGATTTCATTTATATAGCATGCCCCACACAAAATAATTGCTATAAAATTATGAAACTCATATCAGAAATACTAGAGACTGTCCACTATCCAATGCAACTAGTCTCACTCAATTTGGATACTCTACGAAGAAGTTACTTTTTTTTTTACCTAGAACACCTTCTTGAGACTAGTCAATAGGACTAGCCAGATACCTTATCTTCCATAGGGTGTATCTACAAATGTAAGACAAACCAGAAGCTGAATTTTTTTCCACAAATACCTTACTAATTTCTATGAATATCCATCAGAGTTCAGGGTTTGAAATGTTACATAAACATTTTTATAGTGAAAATTACGCAATGACTCAGTTCATGATGATTCCAGAACCCTATCTTGCACAGGATGTATCTCTGAAATTATAAGGCCTCAAGAGCTGAAATTTTAACCCAACATACCTTGATCCGTCTACTAAATATCCTCCAATCTGTTCCTTCTAAAGTGTTGTAGAAAAAAAATTATAGAGAAAATTCCAAGGTGTGTCAGATGTAGCAGCGAAATCCCAAGACCTTGAGCTCTGATACTATATGTTAAGAACCAAATATCAATATAGCATAGAAAACCTAAGAATAAGTACTCAACGCCTTGAAAAAGAGAGAAATTTAGATAATAAGCCTCTTCGCGGGGGGAAACCTCCTTATGCCCACATAAATGTACAATTCAAAGATGATTCCAAATGAAAATGTCTCCTTGGTATATATAGGAGACTAGGAGGTATAATTACAACTAATGGAATAAAGCTGACATACATAAAATAACATTACTAATGTAATATGCCCCAATTAAGGGGTAATGAGCCAATATTAGGGCTTAACACAACCACTCATATCTCGGATCATATCCAAGAGTGGCATAGATGGAAGAGATTGATTAAGACCTCCATACCCCCAACATTTATTTTAGAATGGTTCCTTAAATCTTTGCAACCTCCTATCTCGAAGGATGTTTCTACATCCGAGGTTACCACTAAGGAAGAAACAATCTTCAAAGACCAACAGTTAGATATATACGCTCAGTTTGGGATGTTATATCACATTCTTCCGGATGCACCGAGGTCAAACTATGACCCTAGACAAAAGTCCATAACTCAAGCCGATGACATTGTAAGTTCCACCAATGTAAAATCTGCAGACTCGGTGACAAGACATTTGAAATAGTTGTCTTTAAACCAATTTGCAGGAGGGCCAACCTTGTCTATGTCTTCCATTCGGCGGATGTATATTCCGTGCAATCATCGACCAACCCAAATGGTAACCAACAACCATGCGGTAATAACAAGACAATGGTAATAATGAGAAGACAAATAATAATGTTGGAGAGGGCAAGAAAGAAATGTGTAAAGTGAAATTTACCTGTAAGATTTGTGTAGATGATCACCTTACTCATTTATGCCCCAAACATCCGAAAGATATGAGGCTATTATCTCTACCGCCCGTCGTGCTGACGAATCCTTTCCCACATAACCAACACATGGCCTCAAGCTCCTCAAATGATGGAAATGCGGCCAATGGGAGTCAAAACCCACCATCACAAGACGATGACTGTTTATGTATCAATATGGTCGATGCTAAGGTTCATGTAGCCATCCGATCTCATGATTATAATTCTTCACAGGCTATACCTGGTCTAGAATATCCTCCTCCTCCTCTGGAGACAACTTTACATATCGAAAAACCAGAGCCACTGCCTCATATTTCGAAAGGAGTACTCAAACGCTCTACCCACAATCCAAATGCTAGAGTTGCCCATAATTACTCTATTGTTGAGGACCTGGGTCAAACCCCTTGTGCGATGTCAAATCTGGAGGTACTCCAGACATGTCCTTCACAGAGGAATTCTTTTCTATCTGTGTCAAGAGCTCTAGATCCTAGTGGCTCAAAAGTTATCAAGTTTTATGTCACAAATGTGAAGCCTCGCTTGCCTTACCATGTGGAATTCCAAATTCATGTGGGGTACTCTAAGTATACCATCAAATGTGCAATTTTTAATGAAGGCACTACTACATGTGTGATGTCCCTGATCTGTTGGAAATCTCTTGCTTCTCTGACTCTTTCTCAATCGCCGACCATGTTGACTGCTTTGGATGGTCATTCCTTCCACCCTCACGATATTCTTCCTACCTTTCTGGTCCAGTTAGGTGGGAAGACGGTAGAAGTGGATGTTGAGGTAGTTGATGCACGTCTTGATTATAACTTGTTACTGGGATGAAATTGGATTTATTCTATGAATGTCATTGTATTGTTCGTCTTCTACACTCTTTGTTTTCCACTCAATGGGAAGATCATGACAATCGACCAATTATCCTTTGTGCATGCTAGTCCCAATGCATTTGTTGGACCGTCAATCCCTATGGTTGACAATTCTCAGCCAAAAACTAAGAATATCAGTGTTAGAATGTATTCATCCCTTATGGGTACCTTCGAATTGATGGCATGAATTCACCATGTTTATGCCATGTTCAGTAGGCCCGTGTCATCAGAGAGGTCTGTCCTTTTCTGGACTTCCTATTTTAATGATCCTTGGACCCTACCTTCCTTGAATTCATCTTGTGAAGGTCAATCACATGATGGAATGTCCATGCCACTATCATCCACAAAGATTGTGTATCAAGTTGTTCTTGACTCTTCCTTCGATCCCGATCCTTTTACCTCGCCGACGAACGAGGAGGATCCTATGTTTAAGCCCGTGTGGGCCACTTTGTTGTCTTGTTCACATGACTACCTCGATGAGACTTTTCCCTTGGATGAAGCTATCATCAAAACCATGAATGGTTCTGACAAACCCTGGGATGATATGCATAATCGCTCTTATTTTCTCCCAAAGCATGAAAGAATCAAACAAGATGACTTTTGATCTACTTTGAGTGAGATAGTCGGTCACGACGTAGTTCCACTTGATACGAATGACATTTATGCTGAAGGAAATAAGGCGAGTATCTCTTCTACCGTCACGATCGATATCTCTCGTACCCCTAGCAATATTCACAATGTACATATCGGTGCAGATTGTTCGCCAAAGGAAATCTTGATCTACATCGAGCTCTTCAAGGAATTATGAGATGTATTTTCTTGGTCATATGAAGAGATTCCAAGAATCGACCCTCGTATTTTCGAGCATGAGATTATAACTTATCTATATGCTAAAACTGTTCGACAACGTCTTATAGCTATCAATCCCTGGAAGGCCCCTCCTATTAAGGCAAAGGTAGAGAAACTACTTAATGTTGGATTTATCTACCCAGTTTCCTTGACTGAATGGGTATCCAATTCTGTTCATGTGAATAAGAATAAAGGAACCATCCGTGTATGCATGGAATTTCATGACCTGAACAAAGCATGTCCTAAAGACAACTTCCCAACACCTTTCATCGATCAGATTCTTGACGAGTGTGCGGGAAATGAAGTGTTTTCTTTCATGGAAGTATTTTCAGGGTATAACCAAATTCAAATTAAACCCAAGGGTCAACACAAGATGAAATATATTTGCCATTGGGGTACTTTCACATACCAGAAAATGCCTCTCATCCTTAAAAACACCAAAGAAACCTTCCAATGTGCTATGACCTTCACATTCCACGATCTTAAGCATATAGTCGAAGCTTACCTTGACGATCTTGTTGCTCACTCTTGTAAGAGAGTGGATCACTCTAAGCACCTTCAGCTAGTTTTTGAAAGATTTCATTACTATAGAATCTGGTTGAACCCTCATAAGTGCATATTTTGCGTTAGGTTTGGTCATCTTTTGGATTTTCTAGTTTCTGAGACTTGGATCATGGTAGATCCTTTAAAGGTTAAGGCAATACTTCGATTGCCTCCCCCGCGCACTATTCAACAACTTTAAGGTTTACAGGGGAAAGATAACTTTTTATGTCGGTTTATAGTAAACTATGCCAATATCACTAAGGGTTTCATGCGTCTTTTGAAGAAGGACACCCCTTTTATCTGGGATGAGTGAGTCCAGGATTCCTTCGATGCTTTGAAGAAAGCCTTGGTATCGGTGCCTCTACTGAAGTCTCTTGACTACAATAGGGATTACTTGCTTTATATCGTCACATCCAAGGATACGATTGGTATGGTTTTGGTTTAGGAGGACGATAAGCTCTATGAGCACACCATCTACTATCTTAGTCGAAACTTAGTCGGTCCTGAGCTCAATTATTCTCACGTTGAAAAGCTAGCTTTGGTTGCCGTTCACGGAGTCCAACATTTATGCCATTATATATTTATTTGAAAGACTACTATGGTTGTCGATGTCAATCCATTTCAATACGTCCTTACCAAGCATATCATAGGGGGAAAGTATAATAAATGGATTTTCATTTTACAAGAATTTGATCTCGATTTTGCTTCTGTGAAATCCAAGAAATCACTAGTCTTTACAGAGTTAATATTTGACTTCCCACTATTAGATGAGGATGTTATCCATGATGATTCATTTGTGGATGAACACATTTTCCTTGTCTCGTCAGCCGACCCCTAGTATGGAGACATTGTTCTTTATCTTCAAACTTTGAATTTCCCTCAACATCTCTCACGAGATGACTGATGACATGTACGATACCAAGTTAAGAATTACACTATCTTCGGAGACACTTTGTATTATCAACGAATAAACAATATCTTGCGTCGTTGTTTAAATCACAAGGAAGCCGAGTCAGTTCTAAATGATTGCCACAGTGGGGCTTGTGGTGGTCGTCTATCCGGGCTTGTGACAACCCATAAAATTTTGTGAGCCGATTATTTCTAGCCATCTATTTTAAATATTGTGTTGAAGTGGTTAAGAAATGTCACCCCTGCTAGGTGTTCACTCGAAAAATGCGCTTGCATCCAGCCCCTCTTCACCAAGTCATTATCGTCGGTCCCTTCACCAAGTGCGGGGTGGACTTCGGCTGAGGGGTATCAACACATTATCGTGGTCGTAGACTACTTTAATAAGTGGGTTGAGGCCATTCCTACAGTTAAATTTGACGGGAAGACTGTCACCTTCTTCGTATTTTATCAAATTATCGCCAAGTTCAGTATCCCGAGTGATATTGTCACTGATCACAGAAGTCACTTTTAGAAAGAAATGATGGAAGAGATAGCATCCAAACTGGATTTTAAGCATGGTCCTTATTCCCCTTAATACCCCCAGGAAAATGGATAGGTAGAGGCTTTCACCAAGCCTCTCAAGACTATTTTGCAGAAAACTATCAACCATAATAAGTCTGACTGGCATATTATGTTATATCTCGCACTTTGGGCATACCGAACCTTGGTCAAGACTGCCACCGAATTTTCCCCTTTCTAGTTAGTACATGGTGTGGAGTTGATATTACTTATTGAATGCGATATCCCTTCTCTTAAGTTGGTAGTCGTGCTCCTACTTGACACTTCCGATCTCGAGCGATGCCTTGTACACCTAGAGAGTCTTGATGAGCAGCATCAAGATGCCTCTACGACTATCAAGGCAAACAAAAGATGTGTCAAGGTCCACTACGATAACTCTGTATGTCCTTAGTTGTACGTTGAGGGTGACTTGGTCCTCTTATATGATTAAGCCAAAGAACCGCTGGGGGAAGGCAAGTTTAAACCCATGTGGCACGGTCCCTATATCGTGCGATGTGTCTTAGTAAAAGGAGCCTATGAGTTAGAATATTATGAAGGGAATATGTTGGCCAAGCTCAGGAATGGGCTCTACTTGAAAAGAAATTTTGCGTGAGCCCCAATCTTGGGCATAACTCTTTGTATACTAATGTAATTTAGTTTATGTATCTTTTCCCCTTTCTTTTTGTCCAATTTTTGGTTTTGTTACTATTTATAGCATTTTTTACCCACTTTCTATAGTTTTGAGTCATTTTTTATCCTAATGGAGTAATACAACATTGGATTGAGTTGGTTTTTGTAGTTTTCATCGGGGATTCTTGTGGGTTTCAATGTTATATTGATCGTTTGTAATCACGAGCGGGTATTTTCATTACCCAACATATAGGATAGGTATCCATTCCACCATGCACTTTTGCATTGTCTTATAACTGTCACTCATATGCATTAGGTACAAACCCATTTTTTGTGACACAAAACCTTCCATCTACTATAAGACGTGTCATTATCAAGTGGTAGAGACTTACCAAACATGGGTACCCTAGTTAGATCCTCTACTTCATTTGGTGCCCATGCAGAGATTTTTTTTGTAGGATCGAGAGTCCCTTATAGCTAATACATGACTTTATGATGAGCCTTATTTCTCACTCATAAACACACCGCCCTATACCTAGAGGACTCTCAGCCGAGTATAATTTAAGCTCTTTTCCAACTCATCTAAAAAGAGAAAAGATTGTCGTGTGAATTTGTCCCTTTCACTCTCGTTAAATTGGACCTGAAAGGTCGTGAGTCTTAGTTAAGATATTTTCTGACTCGTCTTCAAAAAGATAAAATATTTCTGAGTGAAATTGTCTCTTTCACACTCATAAATTGGACTTGAAAGGACGCCTTTTTGGTACAAGTTTACCGCTTTTTCAAACCAAGTGCACTATGCTTATTAAAAAGGACATTTTTTGGCATTAATTTGTGATTGTATCTCATGCCCTTGCTTACAGTATTGATCCTATAGCCAGTTCTCTCTTTACATTATAAACCGTTTTCCTCAACATTTTTGCATCCTCAAGCAAGAAGAGCCTCGTTTATATCCTTTGCAATTTGACACCCTATACCCAGGAGGGAACATTCCCCCAAGTGTCCATATCCCGCATGCATCTCCTTGCATTGAGCATAGGTATGTTCCACTTTTGGAACTAGTTTTGCTTACTTACGACACTCGTTTCCTCCTCTGTATCATAACATTCATTTGTCTATGAAAAAAAAAAAAGACGAGCGGGAAGGGAGTATTATTTTATATTGGCAGTAGTCGTGTCGCCTTTGAACAAAGCACACAATTATTGAGTCCATTTGTCATCATAATTTTGGGTTTAGCATGGCCTTAGGAATCTGAGCTCATTACAGAGAGTTTTCTCTATTGACTGGTTACTCTTCCAGTCCCCATGGAGAATTTCATTGATGCCTCCTACATCTCATGGTTTCATAATTGAGTACATGCTGTCAGAGTCTTGCATATGTCTCATGCTCTTGTTCAAAGGAAGTCTATCAACTTGTGTTGGCCATTCCTCAGAACTCTTGACTTTTCATGTCGGACATACCCTCAATTTGTCTCATAATCACATGATATTGTAGTCCTATCACGCACCCTAGTCCTACTTTCATCATTGGTAGGTAACCTTGAACCCAACAGTCGACATTTCATCATTGGTCGTTGACTGGGTGGTTTCCCTTATGTTTTATGGCAAGACATATATTCACACATTGGGATCTGTGAAGTGTCTTGGATGCTATTAGCCGTATCGGTGGTTTCCTCGCCTTTGTTAGCGGTTTTCCTCATTGGATGATATTCAGAGGGTCTTTTTCATGTACCGCTTGCACTTGGAACATGTGAAAGACACACATGGTCGTTGGTTTGTGAACATGTTCTTCATCTGATTTCCTCCCCATAATGAAGCTCCTACTTTGTACCTCATGTTGAATGATGAGAGATGCCTTAATGCTCTCCTTTCAACGGGTCTCCTTCCATTGACTTCAGATCATCTATTCTTGAAATGAGACCTAGAGTCTTATGAGTACCTTGAGGCTTGCAATCATTAGTGGCAGGTTCTCTCGCCATCGACAGTTGGGAATACATTAATGTCTCTTGATCAATGGATTCTTCAAGTGTTTGACCCTGACTCCTTTATTCACACTTGTAAGAATGTACTTGGTGCCTTGATACCTACTTTCGTTATCGATAGGTTGTCTCACGTTTGTTAACGATACACCTCAATGACCGGTAATCAAACGATGTCTCATTGTGTTTGAACTCAACTCCTTTATTCACATGATGTAGACTTGCACCTTTAGCAGATTGTGTAGAAGACTTGAAGACATTAGTATGTGGCCACAACTTTCCTGAGTTGTTGCTTCCTTTTCATTGGACCAATACCTATATGACTTCAATGATCATGGATGATCAGATTGTACTCCATGGTATACAAATATCTTTATATTTTTTTTTATATTGGTTCTACTGGGCCTTGTTCATGACTATGGAAACCTATGGCATGTAACCACACTTGTATTTGCCTACTCATGGCCACAAACAGTTGTTTGGTATATTTTCACATGGATCTGCAGTGCAATTCAAATTGGTAGCCATGTTTGCAAAGTCAGTGCAGAATGTAATGAGCAACTAGTTCTTCCACTTGGTTCCCCATCACTCCACTTTTGGGTTTATATAATGTATTTCAGCCATCGCGGATACTCCTCTGAACTCACACATTAGGGGGCATCTGTTATAGAAAGATTTGCCTCACCCTATGCAATCTTGCACAAATGGCCCTTTTCCATTTCCCTATGCAGACTTTTCATCCCTTTTTTTTAAATCCCAGAGCTAAAAAATACATTTTTTCCACATGTACGCATCTTTCCTAATATAAAACATGCGTATATGCAGGCTACACCACTACAACTTACGTACATCAGGATTTATGCCCAAAAATGAAAAATGGTGTCGGGTTTCCACGTCATGATAGGAGATCAATGATCCTTGGCCTTTCATATACTGGAAATGTTCTGAATCGACCCTTCATTTCCATTTGAACGCTATAAATGGGCCAATTTTGAGCTACAAGAAAGAGGATAAAAAATTCAACTTTGAGAGCAAAGTTACTTTGGAGAAATTGTTTACTTCATATTGAGTCTGCATCCCTTTTTCCTTTAAGTCTGAACATAGTGTTCAACCCCCAATCTCTTCCCTTATTGATTGAGAACTTCATTTTCTCTCTTCTATGAGCTTTCCTTTAGTGGAGGATTGAAGTGGTGGAGGCCCAACTAGAAGGAACTTAGTTTCTCGGTTCTGAACCGTGCCTACATAGAAGTCTGTAACTTTTTCACTTCATCTGATCATATATTAATAGAAATATTATTTTCCTGTCCAATTGATATCTTGCAAATATTTGAATTATTATTCCATCGGCGTATTTTTTATGTATATTAATGGATTATGCTATTGAATGTGCTAACATCATATATTATCACCATATTCTTTCTTTGCTTGGTTGTTGAGGACTAGTTGCACGTATATTACTTTGGGTCAAGTGCTCAATGGTGGACTTCATCGAACCTCTAGACGAGGTAGGCCTTTTATCTTGTCTTGATAGCATATTTGTTTATATAACATACTTGAGAATATATTTGATTTCTGTAGTCATTTCTGTCTATTGTGGTTTACCCTAGCCATATAGAGATTTTCCTCATAACATAACATAATGTAAAAAATAATCATGGAAGAGCTAGTCTTATCATGTACTAACGAAAATTCTAGGAGCATGCTCTCCTATAAAAGTATGCAACAATCAACTATAGGTGAAATCAAAGATGTAACTTTAGTTCTGTGTGCACATCCCAAAATAAGGATAACCATCAACATCCAAGTAATTGACATGCCAGTAAGAAAATACTTTATTATCTTAGGAAGAGAATGACAATCCCTAACAGGTGGATATCTTTCACTTGATGGAACACACTTATCTGTTCCTTGGAATGGAAAGAATGTTATAGTCCTAAGAGAAGGAATAATTTCACCATACATAGAGAGCATTCCTCAACCGAATGTAAACTATATTGAGGAATACTTAGGGTTGTACTCTATCTTTGTTGATGAGGGTGACACTACTCTGGAACAAATTGATTTGGAATATGGTATGTGCTACATGCATTTTGATGGTTCATTCTCAAACAAAGGTAATGGAGTTGGCATTATCTTATACTCACCTATAGGTAAAATTAACAATTTTTCTTATAGGTTAGAGTTTTCTTGCATGAACAATGTCATTGAGTTTGAAGCCTTACTGCTAGACATAAAAAAATCTTATAACCTCGGTTGCGGATACCTTATAGTTTTTGGTGATTCTGAACTTGTGAACCTTGTGCATAAAATTTATTCTCCTAGCAATAAGTTGATGAAACTCTATACCCAAGTTGTTTGGATGCTTATCTCGAACCTATTATCATTTAAGATCACTCATGTTAAGAGGGAACTTAATTCAATGGTTGATAGGTTAGTTGTATTTGTGGCATCTCCTACTCGGAAACTTCTACCTCAAAGGCATGATTGTACTTTTCAATCTTTATATCATCCTCACATTCTTGATAATGTATAATCATGGAAGGTTTTCCCTAATGATGATGGCATCTATGCTTTCATACAAAATGAAACATTTAAGCCCAAGGAAATCATATCTATGGAAGAATACAAATTTCCAAAAGGCTTGAATCCTCTCGAGAGGTCATTTTCATCAAGTGATGTAGGAAAAAAAAAGATAAAAAAGGAAGAGGAGTCGAAAATGAAAGTGGATGATACCATTTCCTTGAACCTTGGGACATACAAATCTCCAAAGATGGTTAAACTAGGTGCCCAATGTTCCGACGAAGAAAAGGCGAAATTCACAGAACTACTACATGAATTTCAAGATGTTTTTGCATGGTCATATGAGGATCTTTGTGGTTTTGATCATGCTCTCATACAAAATGCCATTTCTATCAAGGAAGGGATAAAACCAGTTAGGCAAAAACAAAGACCCATTAACCCCGTGCTTGAAGCTACTATTAGAAAGGAGTTGGAAATTTTTTTGAAAGCTGGTATAATCTTTCTAGTTAAGTATTCTGAGTGGGTTTCAAATTTGGTTCCTGTTAGGAAAACAACTGGTCAGATTGGATTGTGTGTTGATTTTTGCGCATTAAATAGAGAAAGCGTAAAATATCATTTTCCTCTCCCTAATGTGTAAATGATTTTTCAACAGGTCATAGGGTCAAAAATGATGTCCTTACTTGATGGTTTCTCTGGATATAATCAAATCAAGGTAAAAAGGAATAATAGATACAAAACCACCTTTACTACACGCCGGGGCACATTTTCTTATGAACGCATGCCTTTTGGCTTGTCTAATGCAGGTGCCACTTTCCAAAGAGCTATGAAAATAAATTTTGATGATATGATCGGTAAAATTATCCAAGTATATCTTGATGATTTGACAGTTTATTTGAAGAATCGATTAGATCATTTTGGTCATCTTAGAAAAGTTCTTATGCGATGCATAAAATTTGGCATTTCTTTAAATCCTTCTAAATATATTTTTGGTGTCACCAAGGGAAAACAACTTGGACATATTGTCTTTGATTCAGGAATAAGCATAGATCCCGAAAGAATTATTTCTATTTTGAACCTTCCTGCCCCCACTTCCAAAAAGGAGATTCAAGCCTTTATGGGAACTATCAACTTTGTTCGCAGGTTTGTTCCTGATTTCTCTTTAATGGTTAAATCAATACATAATATTCTTAAGAAGGATCGCTCTTTTTCTTGGATAGATGACGTTGAAAATGCTTTTGTAAGGATTAAGAAGGCAATCAGTTCCGCACTAGTTCTGGCGAAACCAGACTTTGAGAAATATTTTATCATATACACTAATGCCACTAAGGAAGTAGTTTCTACTATTCTCTTACTATGTGATGATTAGAATAATGAAAAACCTGTAGCTTACATGAGCCAAAGTTTATCAGATGATGAATTCAAGTACTCTTATATTGAGAAATATGCCTTTTCTCTTGTTAAATATGTAGAGAAATTTTACCACCTTATTCTAGGAAAACATACGCAGATAAAAGTGCCTTTGCCCGCTGTCAAGTTTATGCTTTCAAAAACTTATCTTTCATGAAAACTTGCAAATTGGATTTCCAAGATTCAAGAGCATGATCTAACCATCATGACTTCGAAAACAATTAAGGGATGAGACTTATCCCTTCACTTATATCAACATGTTGAAGCATGTGAAGAAATTGACGAACATGATAATCCTCTTTCAACACTGTTTTATATTGAGAATCAAACCCTTTCTATTGTTGAACATCCCTGGTATAAAAATCTAGTGTATTACTTTCAATATCATAAAAGCACAGATGAATTAGACCCTCATCAGAGGAGAAGACTCTGCCTTGAATCTTCTAGGTATATTAATTTAGGAGACTTCTTGTTTAGAAGGTTTGATGATGGTATATTACTTTGATGTGTGAATGATGAGGAAGCACATAAATTGTTACATGAAACTCATGGATCTTCAGATTTTGTTATTCACGGTGGTGGCGACTTTTATACTAAAGCTACTGCTTTTAAAATTATAAGAAATGATTACTATTGGCCTTCAATTTTTTGAGATTCTCATAAATTTGCAGGATCTTGTGACAAGTTCCAAAAATTCGTTGGGAAAGAGCATCTTTCTTCCATGCCTTTACAACCTGTCCTTTTGAATTTTTCTTTTTTAAAATGGGGCCTAGACTTTATTGGTCCTATTAATCCTTCGTCTTCTGCAAGGCATATTTTTATTTTGATAGCCATTGATTATTTCACTAAGTGGACTGGAGTTGTCCCTCTTAGACATGCACAGGATGAACATGTAATTTCTTTCCTAAAAACTAATATCTTCTCCATATTTGGTATTCCTTTAGAAATTATTACAGACAATGGTCCTGCTTTCATTTCCACAAAATTGACTTAATTTCTAGTCAAGTTGGGAGTCAAACATTTCACCTCATCAGCTTATTACCCTCAAGGAAATGGGAAAGATGAGAAAACTAACAAAAATCAGGTTGGGATCATAAAGAGGCTCATCAAAGATAAGCCTCACCAATGGCACACCCTCCTCACTTACGCCCTTTGGGAAGATCACACTACTACCAAGGTAAGCACAGGTTGCACCCCCTTTCAGCTTGTTTATGGTCAAGAAGTCATTCTGCATACTGAGTTGGAACTTTCTTCTCTACGGCTGATGCTACAGAATGAAGAATTAAATTCTTTCATTGTTCCTTAAAGAATAAATGCCCTATTAGCCTTAGAAGAACAAATAATTTTTTCCTTGGAAAACATAAAGAGAAGAAAGTAAACTATAAAGAAATATTTTAACAAACGCACAAAAGCTATCAAATTTTAGGTAAATGAGAAGGTATTACTTTGGCACTCAACCCATGCTAACAAAGGAAGACATTCGAATTTCAGAAATTATGGCTAGGTCCTTTCAAAATTGCTTTTGTCCTAGGAACAAACTCTTACCTTTTACAGGATTTGGAAGAGCGATTGTTTTCTTATAGTACCAATGGTTCCCACTTGAAACATTATGTGGAACCATCTTGATTGATAAACACCATGTGGAAATCACTGTTGTATATAGATTTTTGTTTTACTGTTTTATTTCACTTTGTCCAATTTAATTTTCATTTTCTGTTGTTTTATTTTATGTTTATCAGAAATAAATTTTGGATCACTTTTGCCACAACAATGTAATTTTGTAAGTATTGTTGATCAATAACAATAAGTTTACAAAGAGGTCACAATTTCCTCCTTTTAGACATCGTTGAAAATAATTTTTTCTTTCAGTACTGTTGTGAGATAGATGATTTGGTCTTCTTCCCTATTTTCTATTATCCATTTCTTCCCTTTGTCCTAAGATTCAAAAGAGCATATCAGAAAATTTCTCCTTAACACAAAGAAACACTTTTTACTATGAATGATTGAATGTTATGCATACAGGACCAAACCCCCTCATATGTACCACTTTTCATGAGTTATTCCCAAAATCCCATCTCATTATTTCCCTTAAACCATATTTTCCCCCCTGTTGCATAATCATTCTGGTGAACAATTCTTTGATCTATGTTCACCGGTCTGCAAAAAAAGACATTGTGAGTTCTTAATCTGTTGGAAACGAATTTCCCTATGGAGTAGCCAGTTTTTTTATGCTCAAAAGCGCAACATAGGGTACCTTCTTGCAAATTGTTGCAACACCTTATTATTTAATTATATTTAATAATATACTAATAGGTGGGACCCCTTGCGTGGCTTGTGTGACTATGATGAAGAGATGACACTTATGTTTTATGTGCTTATGACTTGGTTGCGAGATGAGTTCTATAGTTTTTATTTTAAGTCGTTGTCGAAATAATTGATCAAACGATGTTATGTCTGATGTGATCAAAAGAGAAATGATGTTGTCTTTATATAACCCTCACAAGTGTTATTATGTTGCATCTAGTTTGATAAAAGATCTAAACTCCATATTTCAAGTTGTATGTGATATATGGTGTGGTGATTACCTTGATTCCATGCTACAATGATTACGCGCATTGTTTGAATTGTAGGTCTAAAGGTTGAGACTTGGTATCCCTAGCAAGGTTTTGATATATGTGACATTGGAGTTTTAAAACAAAGGTTGGCACATTTGTTAAGTTTGAAACTTAGGAAAATGGTGGTGTATCAAGCTTCCAATTAATTTTTAGTGGGTTGTGCATTGTATGGTTAGCTTGCTCATACTAGCTATGGATGAACATGTAAGTGGTAGACATGACGTGTAGTAAATGGACATTGCTCTAAACTACCTCGAGCCCGCAACCCTAGACATTTCACATTTGGTCTTTTGTTGGTTGTTGTTACTCCGCTTTGTTCAGCTGTGGAATAAGCATACAGACTTGGTCGACTCTCCTTGGAAATTTTCACACACAGGTATGGGGTTTCTTGCTACTCCATCCATGAATATTCCACTCTGCTCTTTAATTAAGTCAATAGTTGGCTCTTGAGTTTGTTCATTGTCTGTGCATTTCAAAAATTATGATATGCGGAAACTTTGACTATGTATGATTATTAGCGAAGTTTTGGTCTCTGTGGCATTTGTATTTGAACTATTCACATTGAAAATGTGGGTGTCTCTTGTTGTTGATAAAGATGTAGTTTCTTCGTTGCTTTGCTTGTGGATAAAATATTGTGTGGGAGTTTTTGGACCTACCTTGTCTCTGGTTTTCTTTGGTGGTTCCTCTTTGTTTGATAAAAAATCGTACCATTGCTTGCGGTCTTTGGGATTTTTAGGCTCTGTCTATCATCTAATTATATGGCTATCATGCCCAAACCCTTTTATAATCTCTGTGAATGAGGTTGTTAATGAAGAAAATGATGGTAACGAGACCATTGAAGACATTCCTTTGGCCAAACCCTCAAACTGTTGGTCTTCTCTTCCTCCCATACCTCATCACTATTGTTGATTGGTATATCGAACTCTGTATTCGACTAACGGTGCAAGCGTGGCCAACCCAACATTTAATAAAGGCATTGTTCGTGCTCTTTTAGTCATGGGTTTTGATGATTTTTTACTGTGCGATGTTAGAAATAATGTTAATCCCACTTATATTTATTTTATACATTATGTCATGTGGCAAAGTTGAGGTGATGACAATGTTGCAAAAATATACGACCTGTTTCTTTAGCATGCTCGAGGTGTTCAATTTTTATGATAAAAGAGTACCTTTGTGGATGAAATATATATGCATTGAAAGAGCCTTGAAAACTAGAATGAAAAGGAAATTTAGAAGCATTATTATTTGAATTATTAGTTGAGGTTTTAAAACTAGTGATAATGTCGTGGACCACAGTCTGTCCATTTCTTTGACTTTTGGTGGTGATTATTGTAATGGATGGAATGTTGTGTCTCCCTTGACCCTATTATATGTGAGTTGTGTTATTACTCTTGAATGTTTCTTGGGAAAGAAATTATGAAATGATTCATGTGCAATGAAACTTCTAGATGCAAATGAACAACCTTGAAGTGAAATATTAGTTATGGAATTTTGGAAACAGAGTGTTGAGTTTAAATTTTGAAACAGTAAAGGGGTTTAAATTTTAATGTTGGAAATGGCATTGTTTGATATATGATAGAGAAATATCCATGGGATTCCTTTCCATTATACCATTTTACACAAAATACACTCCCCTCATTATCCCAGTTACATTTTTACACTCTGTATTCTGTTGTTACTCATTTTAAGGAAAATTCTATGTGGAAATAAAAGATATGATGTGGAAGTTAATTGATGATTGGTATTCTGGGAGATGGTTGTATACATAGTTTGATTGTTTTATTGATTGCTTGAACAATATTCGTGAATCTTTCCTCCTCCATGATACCATTTTACACACAATACAAACACCCCATACTTCCAATGACCCTATCAATCCCATGTTCATATGGAAATTAATTAATGAAAGTTTTATGGATGAATTGCATGGGTTTTGTGGTAAATAATAAAGAAAAATATTGATCTATTTAAGTTGATTTTCATGTATGGATTATTAATAACCTCATTACTGATTAAATATTGGTACATAATGAGTTTTTTCATAAGGGGCAGTAATGGCTGAAATAATAGAGGCAGAGGTAACTGGTAGTGAGGCCATAAGAGGCCTCAATTTTCTATTCACTTTGATGTTGATCCGCAAGACTTGAACCAACTATTTCAAGATGGGTTTTTTAATTTGGTTGGCCATGGTATATAGCATACCCGATCTGACATACCCCCATTTCAACATCCTCATAATTTTCCCAGCATTCCTATTCCTCCACGTGTCAATGGAACCTGAAGTCCTCGCTAATAACGGTTGGAAAGAAATTTTCCACCATCCTGTCTCTCACCACCATGGTTGGCCCATTGTGTCATTTCCTTTACCACCACCAGTTAATTCCAATGCTCAAATTTATCATGTTGTTTCACTAGTACATTCCTCGCACGCCAACAAAAGATTAAAAATTGATATCCCACAACCTATGCAAGACAAAGGAAAAGAAATGACCTCCCCCTCCACTTCATCCACATAGTCTTATAAATCTGTGTCTTCATGTTTCCACCTAAAAGATGAATTCTCCCATGTGATCAATTAAATACAACCCCAAGGGTCTAACCAACGAAGGGCTACCCCAGAAAATTCAAGAGGAGACAACAATGAGAAGAGGAAATATGCCTCAGAGAGCAAAAAATATGGATTTTAAATGTTTTTTTTATGATATTTAGTGGGGAAGACAATGTTTAATGATTTTCAACATATTTTGTACAACAAGCTTTATTTTGGATATTTTTGTGGATAAGATGGATATATTATTTTTTTGGGGATATGGTATTAAATTTTGTTGATATTTAAATATTCGACTTAAATGATATCCGTGGGAGCTACAAGGATGTTATATGATCCAAATGATTAATTTTGTATTTTATATTTGATGATTGGCAAAGATAATGATGAGTATCACAAGGGGTCCCACCTATTTAGTTATTATTAATAAGACCCTTATTTATATATTATTATTAATTATTTCTTCCCAAACTAATTAGTTAAGATAATTTGACTTAACTAAAGAAAGTAGTTGAAATACCTCAATTTATTGATAAAGAATAAAGGTTCAGTGAGAGGAAGAGACAAGGGGAGACTAGAAGGAGAACTACAACATTAAGGTTTTCTCTCTAGTTAGTGAGATAACTTCAGTTTTCATTCATTTCTGAGTTTATTCGAAAGTCTAATCCTCTTGATGACAACAAGGTATTATTGAAGGTAGCAGGATTCAAAACTGAATCATACAATTCGACATCTTGCTTTAAAGGTGTTTGATTTATCTTTGATACTCTGTGTATTCTTGTTGGTTTATTAATTAATTTTCATGGCTGATAAAGAATATCTTGCAGAGTCAAGTGGAATCATTTTGTGGCAAGTTGATCCAGATCATTAGTTTCAGTTTTATTTCACTATCAGGGTCTTTTTGTATGGCGCCCATCGAAGACTTCTAAATCTGACTTTGGTCCCTACCCTCGCAGGGGTTTTGTTAAGAACCAAATATCAATATAGCATAGAAAATCCTCAGAAAAAGTACTCAACGCCTTGAAAAAGAGATAATTTCAGATAATAAGCCTCTTCGAGGGGGCAACCTCCTTT
>JZKD02S2096853.1:81913-103258 GCA_000966675.3 Picea glauca
ACAACTTTATTATGCACAGTTTATATGAAACTCTATCATGTGCATCTTAGATGTCAATTTGGAGGAAGACTCACATGATTTTACCAATGTGCACATTACAATCGTTATTGGAAAAATAACTTTTCTTAAAGTAAAAGTAATTCACTTTATTTACAAGGGAAATAAAATGCTTTCTCAAAAGTGGAAAAAATGATTTCTTTTCTTGAAGATGATCTTACCAAAGGAAAGAGTTGACATGTCTTATAAATGAAAAGAATAAAATTACAAAAACTCAATTGGGCACATCTTATATCAAACTTTATCATGTGCATCTTATTGTCAATTTGGAGGAAGGATTATAATATTTTGTCAATGTGCACATTCCGATTGGTATTGGAGAAAAACATTTTTGTTGAAGAAAAAACTAAGTCACAAATGCAAGTGAGAAGGAAAAGATAAATGAAAAGAGGAAAAGTACAAAACTCTATGTACCAATCTTATATGAAACTCTATTGTAGACATCTTAGTTGTCAATTTGTAGGAATGCTCGCATCCCTTTACCAATGTGCACATACAATTTTTTATTGGGAAAAATCACTTTTCATTAAGAGAAAGGTAAGTCACAAATGCAAGTGACAAGAAAAATAATGAAGGTACGAAACTCTATTATGCTCATTTTAGATAAAATGTTCTTGTGTGCATCTTAGTTGTCAATTTGGAAGTCACAAATGCAAGTGACAAGGAAAGATAAATGAAAATAACAAAAGTGCACAACTTTATTGTAAACAGTTTATATCAAATTCTATCACGTGCATCTTAGTTGTGAGTTTGGAGGACGACTCCCGTGCTTTCTCCAATGAGAAGATTCGAATTGTTATTGGGAAAAAACACTTTTCTTAAAGGAAAATGTAAGTCACTTTTTTTTACACAGGAAAGAAAGCACTTTCTCAAAAGTGGAAAAACTAAGAACTTTCCTTGAAGAGGATCTTACCAAAGGCAAGAGATGATGTGACCTATAAATGAAAATAATAAAAGTACAAAAACTCTAATTTTCACACCTTATATGAAATATTATCGTGTATATATTATTGTCAATTGGAGAAAGTCTTATATGATTTTACCAATGTGCACATTCCATTTTCCTGTTATTGCAGCGAGGTAATCTTCTTAAATGAAATAGTAAGTCACAAATGCATGTGAGAAAGAAAAGATAAATAAAAAGAACAAAAGTACAAAACTCTATGTATGCATATTATATGAAACTCTATTGTATACATCATAGTTTTTAATTTGGAGGACCACTCACATGCCTTTACCAATGTGCACATTCCAATTGTTATTGGGAAAAATAACTTTTCAATAATAGAAAAGTAAGTTACAAATGAAAATGACAAGGAAAATAATGAAAGTATGAAATTATGAAATTATGAAATTATATTATGCACATTTTATATTAAACATTCTTGTGTGCATCTTAGTTGTGAATTTGGAAGTCACAAATGCGAGTGACAAGGAAAGATAAATGAAAATAACAAAAGTACACAACTTTATTGTGAACATTTCATATGAAATTCTATGATGTGAAAATTAGTTGTGAATTTGGAGGAAGACTCGCATGCTTTCACCAATGAGCACATTCCAATTGTTATTGGGAAAAAAAGCTCTTCTTAAAGGAAAAAGTAAGTCACTTTTTTTATAAGGGAAAGAAAATGATTTCTCAAAAGTGGAAAAAATAAACAATTTCCTTGAAGAGGATATTACCAAACACAAGAGTTGATGTGGCCTATAAATAAAAATATTGATAGTATTACAACTCTATTATGCACATTTTATATGAAACTTTATTGTGTACATCTTATTGTGAATTTCGAGGAGGGTTTACATGCTTTTACCAATGTGCACATTCCAATTGTTATTGCAGAAAACCACTTTTATTAAAGAAAACCTTAAGTAAAAAATGCAAGTGAGAAGGAAAAGATAAATGAGTAAAACAAAAGTACAAAACTCTATGTACACATCTTATGTGAAACTCTATTGTGTACATCTTAGTTTTCAATTTAGAGAACTCTCGCATGCCTTTACCAATGTGCACATTTCAATTGTTATTGGGAAAAATCACTTTTCATAAATAAAAGAGTTAGTCACAAATCCAAGTGACAAGGAAAAGAACAAAAGTATGTGATGCAGGAGCATCGCCAATGTCAAGCGAGCGTGGGGCAGGCGCCGATGCATTTTGGCACATGATAAAATTGTTTGAATCTTTTTGAAGTTGGATGCGCCAAACTTAATGTAGCAATTAAGGGAAGACATACTTACATATTGTAAACAGACCTTGAGCGTCCCGCTCTCGTCTGTGTTCGGCGAAGGTATTTATGTTAATGAATGTTAGTAGGTATCTTTGAATTCTCAGATTAGACAGTTTTAGGAGTCATAGGGAAAATGAATATAGACACCCTCACTTGTATTATTGTAAGATTAGCAAGATAAGCAGCATAGGAACATAGAGCATAGGGGAGAAGAAGCAGAGAGATGTGTAGAAGAATTCCATGTACATAAGTTCTGGATTAATACAAAAAGCTTTGATTCAGACTCATGGTGTTGTGCTACTCTCTGTGTATGTGTTGTTAAATGTTATGCTCATGAATGCTTTACTCTTTCTATCATGCAATTTCTTTTATGCTATGTATGAGCGATTTCTTGTTGAATGTTTGAAATCTAAGAGGAAGAGTAAGAAATAAGTTTCAATTGTTTCTCTGTCTGAGTGAGTAAATTCCTTCAAGGAGTGCAGTTGAATTGTCCACAAGGAGTGCATTGACAGAAGTCAGAGTTCATCTCTGAAAGCTCAGAAGAGATAACAATTGTTCCCATTTTCACAAAAGTGCAAGTTGAGCACTGGAGCCGTGCAAGGTGTGCGCAGGCCGAGTAGAGTTTCAGGTTTTGTAACCTGAACGACTTGTTGAGAGACTACTGCTAAAGGGGGTGCGCAGAGTCGAAAGGAGTTCAACACTTGAAATTGTTTGAAGGGCTTCCCCAAGGAGTGTGAGCAGGAGTCTTCTTTAAGACTCGGAGTTGTAAAAAAGATCAGGAAGGATAAAGCCTTCGAAATTGTCGAAGAGAAGCACAAGAAGTTTGTGCATTGGAGCATTGAGAAGGCGTCGCAAGTTTGTGTCGCAGGCGGTTAAGTATCGTTGAAAAAAATTTGGTAAAAAGTTGCAGAATTCTTTGAGAAGGAAGAGAAGCAGATGGTTGGAATTCTCCGTAGAGAATTCACAAAGTCCCGTGAGCTGTCAGATCTCACGAAGGAGCGGGCGAGTTACGGAGAGTGTTTTCAAAGGGTCAAGCCCAGGAGAGGTAGAGTCGTAGATTCGATCCAACAAGGTCCATTGGATTTACTCGCGGATTTCCATTTCGGGTTTTCGTGAGTTGGAGTCCCAACATCCTTGCATAGGACTTGTGAAATCGTGAAGTGCAGAGTCTCGACGGGCTGAAAGGATCGTGTGGGCCATAGAAATTAGTAGGGTGGATAGGTGGCGCACTTGTCGACACGAAAGTCAATTGCGTCGACCGTTTCGGGGTTTTGTGAATTGAAGTCCCGAGATCTTAGCATAAGACTCGCAAAGTCGCGAAGTGCGAAGTCCCGAAAGGCGGAAGGTCTAATTATGGGGTCAGCATCGAAAATCGTGTCGAGGTTTGACATTTCGAGACTTCGGGAATTAGAGAATCGGGATTTCGAGGTTCGTGGAGTAGAGTTTCCTGACATCGCCACTGACGAACTTGCGATAAGGAGAAATCCAAAATTGGCAAGGGAAAGGTCAAGTGTTGATTGTTTTCGGGTTTCGGGGATTGAGAGACAGGGCGCTTGACCACCGGATTCGCGAAACTGCGAAGTTTGATCTTCTGAAGTATAAAGGGGGGATTTCTCAAGGTTATTTATGGGTGCAGATTTCCTGAAAGGGAAATAGAAGAGCCAATTTTTGAGAGCTCTTCGGGCCAGAGGAAGATGAAAGATCCTATGTGCATGGACTTCTGACCTGTGGGTTCGAAGGGCTGCGCCAGGAGTGGTATCAGAGCACAGAAAGGTTTCTTTGCTTTCTGTAGTAGGGAAAAGGAAGATTCACCATGCCGCTAAGAAGAAGGGACATGCAAACACCTGATCCTCCAGAGAAGAGGGAAATGCCAAGAAGAAGGGGTAGGCAGATGCCTGATCCAACCATAGAAAGAGAGATGCATGACCTACGCGCCAGACTTGAGGACATGGAGACAGAACAGAGGTGCACAGTCGGTGCTGGGGATCTTAGTGATTCTGAAAGTGAAAATGAAGCTGAACATGAAGGGGAAGAAGTTACAGCCAAAGATGCAGCAAATGAACGCTTGATTCGGGCTATTGCAAGAATGGGTGCAAGAGCGAAAATGGACATTCCAGTTTATGAGGGAAACTTGGATGCTGAAGAGCTTCTAGACTGGATTAGAGCTCTGGACACATACTTTGACTATGAAGATGTCGAAGAGGACAAGAAAGTCAAACATGGTGTCACAAGATTGAAAGGACATGCAACATTGTGGTGGGATGAACTACAAGCTGACATACGCTATAAAGGCAAGCAGAAAATTAAGAGTTGGGATAGGATGAGCGCAAAGATGAAGGTGAAATTCATTCCCAGGGATTACCATATTACTCTGTTTCAGAGGATGTAGAACTTGAGGCAGAAGCTGATGACAGTGAAGGAGTACACTGAAGAGTTCTACAAGCTAAACATCAAGGCAGGTCATCGGGAAAGCAATGGTGAAAAAGTTGCCAAGTACATGAATGGCCTGAGATACAACATTCAGGATGAGATGAGCATGATGACCATCTGAACAGTGGAAGATTCTTATCAGATGGCTCTAAAAGCTGAAGAGAAGCTGAGCCGAAAGAAGGGTCAAAGAGGTCGAGGCAGAAGTCAGTCCAAAGGCAAATCAATTGCCCAGGATAGAAATCAGAAGCCTAAGGAAGAATGGAAGAAGCCTCAACCTCATACTGAGAGAGGTGGAAGTTCGCAGAGAGGGAAGCATACCGAGCAGAAAGGTCAGTATGTTGACGCAAAAAATTTTCCTCGTACCAGAGGTAGAGGAAGAGGAAGAGGTGGAGTGATAACATGCTTCACATGTGGGAAGGTCGGACAGACGTCTTATGAATTTCCAGACAAGAAGAAAGAGGAAGGAGGTGAGACTCACATCGTCGAAGCATAGAGACAGGATGTTGAGGTAGAAAATGTTGAAGGCAAAAGATCGTTGATGATGCGAAAAGCTCTTTTGACGCCAGAGAAGGAGGTGGAGAATCCAATGCAAAGAAACAGTCTTTTTCGGACTGCTTGCAAGACCAAGGACAGAGTATGCAAGGTCATTGTAGGCAGTGGTAGCACAGATAATCTCGTTTCTACAGAGATGGTAGAAAAGATGGAGCTGGAGACGATTGATCATCCAATCCCATACAGAGTTTCATGGCTACAAAAGGACATCAGGTAACTTTCACTAAACAATGTTTAGTTGAATTTAAGATAGGAGGATATAATCATAAGATACTCTGTGATGTTATTCCCATGGATGTTTGTCATCTATTGCTGGGTAGACTGTGGCAATATGACAGGAATGTAATTCATGATGGGAGAAAGAACACAACCATCCTAGAGAAGAATGGGAGAACTCACATGTTGCTTCCAATCAAAGATAAGGAGGTGAAACCTGAAGTAAGCAACACTGTACTTCTCATGAGTGGGAAGGAACTTATTAAGGAGGTTAAGAAGAAGGAGGAACCACAGTTCATTGTGGCCAGGAAGCCAACGATTGTTTTAACCAGCACAAGGGTAGATGATTTACCAGAAGAGATTCAGAAACTGTTGGAATACTTTGTTGACATAGTAGTGGACGAACTACCTCGTTCGTTGCCACTGATCAGAAGTGTGAGTCATCACATTGACCTCATACCATGAGCTATTTTACCAAACAAAGAAGCGTATAGATTGACGCCGTAGGAGAATGAAGAGGTCAAAAGACAAGTTCAGGATTTGTTGGACAAAGGTTTGGTCAGAGAGAGCTTGACTCCATGTGTTGTTTCGATAGTACTCAGTCCGAAGAAAGACAGAGGCTAGAGGATGTGTACTGACTCGAGAGAGATCAACAAAATAACCATTAGGTACAGATTTCCATTGCCAAGGATGGATGATCTTATGGATTGCTTGAGTGGGGAATTTTTTTTTCTGAAGATTGACTTGAAGAGTGGTTATCATCGGATTTGTATGAGGGAAGGTGATGAATGGAAGACAACCTTCAAGACTAACGAAGGGTTGTATGAATGGCTTGTTATGCTGTTTGTCTTAACAAACGCGCCAAGCACTTTCATGAGCTTGATGAACGAAGTCCTGAAGGAGTTCATCGGAAAAATTTTCATTGTGTATCTTGATGACATATTGATTTTCAGTAAAACAAAAGCAGAGCATATGAAACATTTGACTACAATGATGCAGAGGCTACAGCAGGAGAAACTGTTGATAAACATGAAAAAATCTTCATTCATGAAGACAGAGCTCATTTATTTGGGGTTCATTATTTCTGCAGATAAGTTGAGGATGGATCCGGATAAGGTGGAGGTAATTAAGAATTGGCCATCACCGAAGAGTATATTTGAGGTGAGAAGTTTTCATGGATTGGCTAGTTTCTACTGAAAGTTCATCAAGAATTTCAGTGGAATTAGTGCACCGATGATGGATACAGTGAAGAAGAGACACAAGTCTTTTCACTGGATAGAAGAGGCTGAGAAAAGCTTCAATTTTTTGAAGAAGAAAATCACGGAACAACCAATTCTGGTGTTGCCAAATTTCAAAAAGACATTTCAAGTAAAATGTGATGCAAGTGGATTTGAAATAGGGGCAGTCTTGAGCCAAGAAGATAGGCCGATAGCATACTTCAGCGAGAAGTTGAACGAAGCAAAGATCAAATACTCCACGTATGACAAGGAATTCTATGTTATTATCCAGGCATTGAAAAAATGGAGACATTACTTGATCCCTAAGGAATTTGTCTTATACAATGAAAATCATGCTTTGCAATTCGTGACTCAATAGGAGAATTTGAATCAAAGACATTTTAAATGGGTTGAATATATGCAGAACTTTACTTTTGTAACTAAGCATATTTCTGGAACTGCTAACAAAGTTGTTGATGCTTTGAGCAGGAAATGTTTGCTATTGCAGGAGTTCAGAATCAAAACATTGGGTTTTGATGATCTCAAGGACATGTACAGAGATCATGCAGATTTTAAGGAGGCATATGAAGCAACTAAGAATCCAATTCTCAGGGATAGAAGCCAATGGGTAGAATACATGATCCAGGAAGGATTACTATTTAATGGTAGTCAACTTTGTATTCCAAAATGCTCCATGAGGGACAATTTGCTAAAGGAGAAACATAGTGGATTATTGGTCAGACATTTAGGTCATGACAAGACGTTTGCAAAGTTGAATGAGTCATATTATTGGCAAGGAATGAGAGCAGATGTCAAAATATTTGTGGACAGATGTAGAATTTGTCAGCATTCGAAGGGAAAGAGACATAATGCAGGGTTTTATCAACCATTGCCCATACCTAAGAGGCCGTGGGATGCAGTCAGTATGGACTTCATATTGGGGTTGCCAAGAACACAAAGAAGGTTTGACTCAATCTTTGTGGTGGTGGATAGATTTTTTAAAATGGCACATTTCATTCCATGTCAGAAGACCAATGACGCAACTCATATTGCGAACCTGTTTTTCAAAGAAGTCATTCGACTTCACAGCTTGCCAAGAAGCATAGTTTCGAATCGAGACACTAAGTTCGTAGGACACTTTTGGAGGACATTATGGAAGAAGCTGGGAACTAACTTTTCGTTCAGTTCGGCTTATCATCCTCAGACGAATGGACAGATAGAAGTTGTGAACAAAAGTCTAGGAGACTTGCTGAGAAGCTTGGTGACAAAACACCACAGCCAGTGGGACAACATATTACCACAGACGGAGTTTGATTATAACGACTCAGTTAACAGAAGCATGGGGCAGAGTCCATTCCAGATTGTTTATGGCATGCATTTGAGAGGAATTTATGAGCTGAGAGATTCGGAAAAGACTGCGATTAGGAGTGCTAGTGCAGAAGATTTTGCAGAAGCGATGAAGGAGCTTCACAGCCAGGTGAAGGAGCGATTGCAACATTCAAACCAAGAATATAAATGCAGGGCAGATCAACGCAGGAGAGAAATTCAATTTGAAGTTGGCGATTTGATCCTTGCACATTTGAGAAAGGAAAGGTTCCCAAGAGGAACGTATAACAAACTGAAGATGCAGAAAATCGGACCATGTAAGGTCTTAAAAAAATTTGGGGCGAATGCATATGAAGTTGAATTACCTGACGGAATCAGAATTTCTCCGATATTTAATGTCTTAGATTTGTACCCATACAAAGCTGAGGAAACAGGAGTAGGAAATTAACAGCCAGAGGTCCAGTGAACAAAGCAGATGCCAGTTGCAGAGAAGCCGCAGATGGAGCGCATACTGGACAAAAGAGTTGGTAAGAAGACCAAGCGAAAGCAATACTTTGAATACTTGGTCAAGTGGACGGGCCATCCAGTTGAAGATGCCAGCTGGGAGAATGAAGCTGAAATACAGAAGCATGGACACACCGTACGCGAGCTCATGGACAGGAACCCATGAAAATTTTCAAGGGAGGGAGTATGATGCAGGAGCATTGCCAACGTCAAGCGAGTGTGGGGCAGGCGCCAATGCATTTTGGCACATGATAAAATTGTTTGAATCTTTTTGAAGTTGGATGCACCAAACTTAATGTATCAATTAAGGAAAGGTGTACTTACATATTGTAAACAGACATTGAGCGTCCTGCTCTCGTCTGTGTTAGGCGAAGGCATTTATGTTAATGAATGTTAGTAGGTAGCTTTGAATTCTTAGATTAGACAGTTTTAGGAGTCGGAGGGAAAACGAATATAGACACCCTCACTTGTATTATTGTAAGATGAGCAAGATAAGAAGCATAGGAATAGAGAGCATAGGGGAGAAGAAGCAGAGAGATGTGTAGAATAATTCCATGTACAAAAGTTCTAGATTAATACAAAAAGATTTGATTCAGACTCATGGTGTTGTGATACTCTCTGTGTATGTGTTGTTAAATGTTATGCTCATGAATGCTTTACTATTTCTATCATGCAATTGATTTTATGCTATGTATGAGCGATTTCTTGTTGAATGTTTGAAATCTGAGAGGAAGAGTAAGAAATGAGTTTCAATTGTTTCTCTGTCTAAGTGAGTAAAATTCTTGTAAGGAGTGTAGTTGAATTGTCCATAAGGAGTGCGTTGACAGAAGTTAGAGTTCATCTCTAAAAGATCAGGAGAGATAACAATTGTTCCCATTTTCACAGAAGTGCAAGTTGAGCACAAGAGCCATGCAAGGTGTGCGCAGGCCGAGTAGAGTTTCAGGTTTTGTAACCTGAACAACTTGTTGAGAGACTGCTGCTGCAGGGGGTGCACAGAGTCAAAAGGAGTTCAACACTTGAAAGTGTTTGAAGGGCTGCCGCAAGGAGTGCGAGCATGAGTCTTCTTTAAGACTCGGAGTTGGAAAAAATCTCAAGAAGGATAAAGCCTTTGAAATTGTCGAAGAGAAGCACAGGAAGTTTGTGCATTGGAGCATTGAGAAGGCGTCACAAGTTTGTGTCGCAGACGGTTAAGTATCGTTGAAAACACTTTGGTAAAAAGTGGCAGAATTCTTTGAGAAGGAAGAGAAGAAGACGGTCGAAATTCTCCGTGGAGAATTCGTGAAGTCCCATGAGTCGTCAGATCTCACAAAGGAGCAGGCGAGTTATGGAGAGTGTTTTCAAAGGGTCAAGCTCAGGAGAGGCAGAGCCGTAGATTCGATCCAACAAGGTCCGTTGGATTTACTTGCGGATTTCCATTTCAGGTTTTCATGAGTTGGAGTCCCAACATCCTTGCACAGGACTCGTGAAATCACGAAGTGCGAAGTCCCGACGGGCCGAAAGGATCATGTGGGCCATAGAAATCAACAGGGTGGACAGGTGGCGCACTTGTCGACACATAAGTCAATTGCATTGACTTTTTTTGGGTTTCATGAATTGAAGTCCCGAGATCTTGGTATAAGACTCACGAAGTCGCGAGGTGCGAAGTCTCGAAAGGAGGAAGGTCTAATTATGGGGTCAGCACCAGAAATCATGTCGAGGTTTGACATTTCGGGACTTCGGGAATTAGAGAATTGTGATTTCAAGGTTCGTGGAGTAGAGTTGCCTGACATCGCCACTCACGAACTTGCGATAAAGAGAAATCCGAAATTGGCAAGGGAAAGGTCAAGTGTTGACTTTTTTTGGGTTTAGGGGATTGAGAGACAGGGCGCTTGACCACCGGATTCGTGAAACCGCGAAGTCCGATCTCCCAAAGTATAAAGGGGGAATTTCTCAAGTTTATTTGTGGGTGTAGATTTCCCGAAAGGGAAATAGAAGAGCCAATTGTTGAGAGCTCTTTGGGCCAGAGGAAGATGAAAGATCCTGTGTGCCTGGACTTCCGAACTGCAGGTTTGGAGGGCTGGGCTAGTATGAAACTATATTGTGCACATTTATGTGAAATTCTCTCATGTGCATCTTAGTTGTCATTTTGGAAAAAAAAATCAAGTTACAAGGAAATATATATATGAAAATAAAAAAAGTGCACAACTTTATTGTGCACATTTTATATGAAACTCTATCATGGGCATATTAGATGTCAATTTGGTGGAAGACTTGCATTCTTTTACCAATGTGCGCATTACAATTGTTATTGAAAAAAAAACACTTTTCTTAAAGGAAAAAATAAGTCACCTTCTTTACAAGGGAAATAAAATGCTTTCCCAAAAGTGGAAAAAATGAGTGTTTTTCTTGAAGAGAATCTTGACGAAGGTAGGACTTGATATGACCTATAAATGAAAAGAATAAATGTACATAAACTCAATTGTGCAAAACTTTGTAGTGTACATCTTATTGTCAATTTGGAGGAAGGCTTATAAGTATTTACCAATGTGCACATTCCAATTTTGATGGGAGAAAAGTAATTTTTTGAAGGAAAAAGTAAGTCACAAATGCAAGTGAGAAGAAAAAGATAAATGTAAAGATCAAAAGTATGAAACTCTATGTACACATCTTATATGAACCTCTATTGTGTACATTTTAGTTGTCAATTTGGAAGAACGCTTGCATTCTTTTACCAATGTACAGATTCCAATTGTTATAGGGAAAAATCACTTTTCATAAAGAGAAGAGTGAATACCAAATGAAAGTGACAATGAAAAGAACAATAGTAAGAAAATATATTGTGCACATTTTGTATGAAATGCCCCCATGTGCATCTTAGTTGTCCATTTGGAAGTCTCAAATGGAAGTGACAAGGTCAGATAAATGAAAAGAACAAAAGTACAAAACTTTATTGTGCACATTTTATATGAAACTCTATCATGGGCATCTTAGTTGTCAATTCGGAGGAATACTTACATATTTTACCATTGTGCACATTACAATTGTTATTGGGAAAAAATACTTTTATTAAAGGAAAAAAGTCACTTTCTTTACACAGGAAAGAAAACTATTTCTCAAAAGTGGAAAAACTGACCACTTTTCTTGAAGAGTATCTTACCAAGGGTGAGAGTTGATGTGACCTATAAACAAAAAGAATAATAGTACAAAAAGTCTATTATGCACATTTTAGATGAAACTTTATTGTGTACATCTTATTGTCAATTTGGAGGAAGGATTATATGATTTTACCAATGTGCACGTTCAAATCGTTATTAGAGAAAAGCAATTTTCTTAAAGGAAAAAGTAAGTCAAAAATGCAAGTGAGAAGGAAAAGATAAACGAGAAAAAAACACGTAAAAAACTTTATGTACATGTCTTATATTAAAACCTATTGTGTACATCTTAGTTTTCAATTTGGAGTAACACTCACATGCCTTTACCATTGTGCACATTCCAATTGTTATTGGGAAAAATCACTTTTCATAAATAAAAAAGTAAGTCACAAATGAAAGTGACAAGGAAAAGAACAAAAATATGAAACTCTATTGTGCACATTTTATATGAAATGCTCTAATGTTCATCTTAGTTGTCAATTTGGAAGCCACAAATGCCAGTGACAAGGAAAGATAAATGAAAGGAACAAAAGTACTCAACTTTTTTGTTCACATTTTATATGAAACTCTATCTTGTGCATCTTAGATGTCAATTTGGAGAAAGACTCGCATGATTTTACTAATTTGCACATTATAATTGTTATTGGACAAACAACTTTTCTTAAAGGAAAAAGTAAGTCTCTTTATTTACAGGGGAAAGAAAAAGCTTTCTCAAAAGTGGAAAAAATGAGTTCTTTTCTTGAAGAGGATCTTACCAAAGGAAAGAGTTGATATGACCTATAAATTAAGAGAATAAAAGTATAGAAAATCAATTGAGCACTTCTTATATAGAACTTTATCGTATACATATTATTCTCAATTTGGAGGAAGGCTTATAAGATTTTATTAATGTGCACATTCCAATTGTTATTGGAGAAAAACATTAGTCTTGAAGATAAAAGTAAGTTACAAATGCAAGTGAGAAGTAAAAGATAAATGAAAAAAGGAAAAGTGCAAAACTCTATGTACATATCTTATATGAAACTCTATTGTATACATCTTAGTTGTCAATTAGCAGGATGCTCACATCCCTTTACCAATGTGCACATTCCATTTGTTATTGGGAAAAATCACTTTTCATTAAGAGGAAGGTAAGTCGCAAATGCAAGTGACAAGGAAAAGAATGAAAGTACAAAACTCTATTATGCACATTTTAGATGAAACGTTCGTCTGTTCATTTTAGTTGTCAATTTGGAAGTCACAAATGCAAGTGACAAGGAAAGATAAATGAAAAGATCAAAAGTACACAACTTTATTGTGAACATTTTATATCAAATTCTATCATGTGCATATTAATAGTGAATCTAGAGGAATACTCCCATGCTTTCACCAATGTGCACATTCGAATTGTTACTGAGAAAAAACACTTTTCTTAAAGAAAAATGTAAGTCACTTTCTTTACACGGGAAACAAAGTGCTTTCTCAAAAGTGGAAAAACTAAGAACTTTCCTTTAAGAGGATCTTACCAAAGATGAGAGTTGATGTGACCTATAAATGAAAATAATAAAAGTACAAAAACTCTATTTTTCACACCTTATATGAAACTTTATCATGTACACATTATTGTCAATTTGGAGGAAGGCTTATATTCTCTTACCAATGTGCACATTCCAATTGTTATTGGAACAAGGCACTTTGCTAAAATGAAAAAGTCACAAATGCACGAGAAGGAAAAGATAAATAAAAAGAACAAAAGTAAAAAAACTCTAGGTATGCATCTTATATGAAACTCTATTGTATACATCTTAGTTGTCAATTTGGAGGAACACTCACATGCCTTTACCGATGTGCACATTCCAATTGTTATTGCAAAAATATTGGACACAATGTTATGGTGTTGGCATTGATTTCAAAGAGGGTATATGATGTTGGTGTTGGAATTGGTGCAAAGAGGATCAATATGGTCACCATTATTTTCATTCAGACAGATTAAAATCTTCCCTCCAAACCATATCTCAAACTGTTTTTAGTGTCTACTCCATTAAGTTTGTGTCTCCATTGAAAACGTAATCATCGACATAGGAACATAAAACAATGTTGAGACTACCCTAGCAGGTTGGATGTTGAAAGGAAGTGTTTTCATGTACCATGATTCTGTTACACACCACAAAAAATTGCTAAGTATCATATTCTATCTATTAGACTAATATAAAGGATAACACTAAGCGACGAACCTGTTTCCCATTGAAAAGAATCACTTAAAATTTTCTATGTATGGTTCATTATGGAGGTAGCAGAAGTTGGGCGTGAATTTTTATGACAATGGAGATGAAAAGGAAGACATGTGAGTCCGTGAGTTTGCTGGTCTGTGAACCCACCACATAAAATAGTTCTAAGTAGAGTGCAATTTGTAGATGGCGTAAATAAAAGGTACATTTTAGTTATCACGAAACTTGGGAGGAAGAAAATGGAAACCCGCGAGACCATTGGTCTACGAACCCGCTACATAAAATAATTATAAGTAAAGTCCATGTTTCAAATGAAATGAGGACCATGCACTCAATGATTGAATAAAACTCAACCGTCGATTTGGTCTAGTGCCTATATAAGCCAAGGTCATCTACTTAACTCTTGATCAAGTCTAGTCCGTCGATTTGGTTTCGCGCCTAGATAAGCCAGGGTTTTCCACTCAAATCTTGATCACGTCCAGTCCATTTATTTGGTTAAGAGCCAAAATAAGTCTTGTACGCACTCGCTCTTGGTCACAAGTTGAAGTCATATGGAGCTTTTTAAGTAATTAAAGTGTCAAGATAAACACCAACGTTAAATCGTGTGTGTATTCACCCTTGGTCACAGGTCAAGGTCGTATGTAAATTTGAGATGAGTTAAAGTGCTAACTAGGATAGCACCTGGTTATAAAGGGTGGTCATGTGGTAAACAAAAGGAGTGTTTTCGAGCTAGAAATATGGCTTATGCACCTTGTTTATCTCAATTATTGATCATCCTATTTGATCCTATGAGGACAGGAGCCACAAATTATCTCTTACCCAGTGTCAATACAAGAAATGTGCTCGATAAAAAATCAAAGTTTGAATCCAATTAAATCCTCAGGGTCGGGGTTTATTAAAGATTAACAACAACAACAACAACAAAATAGAATTTATGACTCAACCATTCTATTGCTGCTACAAAGAGTTTTGCATGGGAAAGCATAAATGTTGAAAACTTACAAGGGATTCAAAGTCTTTTAAAATTGAAATCAATTATTAATGACAATATAAATGTCATTATTATTGTTAAATTAAATAAAAAGGTGCAATGGTTCATTGAAAGGACACACTAGTTAAATTTCATACATGTTGGAATACTATATAAACAAGAAAGATATGGTGAAAGGAATGTGTCTCTATGGTCTAATTTAGAATATCTAAACACGGAGAGAGTCCAATAAAGAATTTTTAAACATTCTCATGACATAAGGATGGAAGGGAGGAGTAAGGGAGGATTTGAGTCCTCTACAGATTGAAGCCTGAAATAGGGAGTTGGAGATTCCTCAACTTGGTTCTTGAAAACAAAGGATTGGAGTACTTTATAGGTTAGAGCCTAATCTACAAGGAGTTGGTGCTTCCCCAAGTTGGTCCTTGGAAAACATGGGATTGGTGTCTCCTAAAATTGTAACTTGTAAATGAAATATAATTTTTATGATTGTTATATTTGATTTATATATTCACTACATTCTTGTTGATAAATTGTCATAGTTAATAATTTTTTATAATTACATAATTGGTTAAATTTGTGAAAAAGAAGCAATACTGATTCACCTCCCCGGTCTCAATATTGAACAACATTTCAATAGAAAAATAACTTTTCAATAAGAGAAAAGTAAGTCACAAATGCAAGTAACAAGGAAAATAATCAAAGTACGAAATTCTATTATGCACATTTTATATTAAATGTTCTCGTCTGCATCTTAGTTGTGAATTTGGAAGTCACCAATGCAAGTGACAAGGAAAGATAAATGAAAATAACAAAAGTACACAACTTTATTGTGAACATTTCATATGAAATTTTATGATGTGCAAATCAGTTGTGAATTTGGAGGAAGACTCGCATGCTTTCACCAATGAGGACATTCCCATTGTTATTGGGAATAACACTTTTCTTAAACAAAAAAGTAAGTCACTTTTTTTACAAGGGAAAGAAAATGATTTGTAAAAAGTGGAAAAGCTAAGTAGTTTCCTTAAAGAGGATATTACCAAAGGAAATAGTTGATGTGGTCTATGAATGAAAACATTAATAGTATTACAGCTCTATTATGCACATTTTATATGAAACTTTTACCAATGTGCACATTGCAATTGTTATTGGAGAAAAACACATTTCTTAAAGAAAAACTTAAGTCAAAATTGCAAGTGAGAAGGAAAAGATAAATGAGAAAAACAAAAGTACAAAACTCTATGTACACATCTTATGTAAAACTCTATTGTGTACATCTTAGTTGTCAATTTAGAGGAATTCTCGCATGCCTTTACCAATGTGCACATTTCAATTGTTATTGGGAAAAATCACTTTTCGTAAATAAAAAAGTTAGTCACAAATGCAAGTGACAAGGAAAAGAACAAAAGTATGAAACTATATTGTGCACATTTATATGAAATGATCTCATGTGAATCTTAGTTGTCATTTTGGAAGTCACAAATTCAAGTTACAAGGAAATATATATGAAAAGAACAAAAGTACAAAACTTTATTGTGCCCATTTTATATGAAACTCTATCATGTTCATATTAGATGTCAATTTGGAGGAAGAATTGCATTCTTTTACCAATGTTCACATTACAATTGTTATTGGAAAAAACACTTTTCTTAAAGGAAAAAATAAGTCACCTTCTTTACAAGGGAATGAAAATGCTTTCTCAAAACTGGAAAAAATGAGTGCTTTTCTTGAAGAGAATCTTACCAAAGGTAGGAGTTGCTATGACCTCTAAATGAAAAGAATAACAGTACATAAACTGAATTGTGCAGAACTTTATAGTGTATATCTTATTGTCAATTTGGAGGAAGGCTTATATGCATTTACCAATGTGCACATTCCAATTGTTATTGGAGAAAAGCATTTTTTTAAGGAAAAAGTAAGTCACAAATGTAAGTAAGAAGAAAAAGATAAATGTAAAGATCAAAAGTACAAAACTCTATGTACACATATTATATGAAACTCTATTGTGTACATTTTATTTGTCAATTTGGAGGAACGCTTGCACGCTTTTACCAATGTACACATTCCAATTCTTATAGGGAAAAATTACTTTTCATAAATAGAAGAGTGAGTGTCAAATGCAAGTGACAAGGAAAAGAAAAAAAGTACAAAAATCTATTGTGCACATTTTGTATGAAATGCTCCCATGTGCATCTTAGTTGTCAACATGGAAATCTCAAATGGAAGTGACAAGGACAGATAAATGAAAAGAACAAAATTACATAACTTTATTGTGCACATTTTATATGAAACTCTATCATGGGCATCTTAGTTGTCAATTCAGGGCAAGACTTACGTGCTTTTACCATTGTGCACATCATAATTGTTGTTGGGAAAAAATACTTTTATCAAAGGGAAAAAGTCATTTTCTTTACACGGGAAAGAAAACTCCTTCTCAAAAGTGGAAAAAACTAACCACTTTTCTTGAACAGGATATTACCAAGGGCAAGATTTGATGTGACCTATAGATGAAAAGAATAATAGTACAAAAACTATATTATGCACATTTTAGATGAAACTTTATTGAGTACATCTTATTGTCAATTTGGAGGAAGGATTATATGATTTTACAAATGTGCACGTTCCAATCGTTATTAGAGAAAAGTAATTTTCTTAAAGGAAAAAGTAAGTCAAAAATGCAAGTGAGAAGGAAAAGATAAACGAGAAAAAAAAAGTACAAAACTTTATGTACATGTCTTATATGAAAACCTATTGTGTACATCTTAGTTTTCAATTTGGAGTAACACTCACATGCCTTTACCATTGTGCACATTCCAATTGTTATTGGGAAAAATAACTTTTCATAAATAAAAAAGTAAGTCACAAATGAAAGTGACAAGGAAAAGAACAAAAATATGAAACTCTATTGTGCACATTTTATATGAAATGCTCTAATGTTCATCTTAGTTATCAATTTGGAAGCCACAAATGCCAATGACAAGGAAAGATAAATGAAAGGAACAAAAGTACTCAACTTTTTTGTTCACATTTTATATGAAACTCTATCTTGTGCATCTTAGATGTCAATTTGGAGAAAGACTCGCATGATTTTACTAATTTGCACATTATAATCGTTATTGGAAAAACAACTTTTCTTAAAGGAAAAAGTATGTCTCTTTATTTACAGGGGAAAGAAAACGCTTTCTCAAAAGTGGAAAAAATGAGTTCTTTTTCTTGAAGAGTATCTTACCAAAGGAAAGAGTTGATATGACCTATAAATTAAAAGAATAAAAGTACAACAATTCAATTGAGCACATCTTATACAGAACTTTATCGTGTACATCTTATTGTCAATTTGAAGGCAGGCTTATAATCTTTTATCAATGTGCACATTCCAATTGTTATTGGAGAAAAACACTATTATTGAAGAAAAAAGTAAGTCACAAATGAAAGTGAGAAGGAAAAGATAAATGAAAAAACAAAAAGTACAAAACTCTATGTACACATCTAAAATGTGCACATTCCATTTGTTACTAGGAAAAAACACTTTTCATTAAGAGAAAGGTAAGTCACAAATGCAAGTAACAAGGAAAAGAATGAAAGTACGAAACTCTATTATGCACATTTTAGATGAAACGTACTTTTGTGCATGTTAGTTGTCAATTTAGAAGTCACAGATGCAAGTGACAAGGAAAGATAAATGAAAAGATCAAAAGTACACAACTTTATTATGAACATTTTATATCAAATTCTATCACGTGCATCTTAGTTGTGAATCTAGAGGAAGACTCCCATGCTTTCACCAATGAGCACATTCGAATTCTTAAAGAAAAACGTAAATCACTTTCTTTAGACGGGAAAGAAAGTGCTTTCTCAAAAGTGGAAAAACTAAGCACTTTCCTTGAAGAGGATCTTACCAAAGACGAGAGTTGATGTGACCTATAGATGAAAAGAATAAAAGTACAAAACTCTATTTTTCACACCGTATATGAAACTTTATCGTGTACATATTATTGTCAATTTGGAGGAAGGCTTATATGCTTTTACCAATGTGCACATTCCAATTGTTATTGGAGCAAGGAACTTTTCTTAAATAAAAAATTCACAAATACATGTGAGAAGGAAAAGATAAATAAAACGAACAAAAGTACAAAACTCTATGTATGCATCTTATATGAAACTCTATTGTATACATCTTAGTTGTTAATTTGGGGGAACGTTCGCATGCCTTTACCAATGTATGCATTCTAATTGTTATTGGGAAAATATTGGACACAATGTTATGTTGTTGGCATTGATGTCAAAGAGGGTATATGATGTTGGTGTTGGCATTGATGCAAAGAGGAACAATATGGTCACCATTATTTTCATTGAGATATATTAACATCTTCTCTCCAGACCATATCTCAAACTTTTTTTAGTGTCTACTCCATTAAGTCTGTGTCTATATTGAAAAGCCAATCGTTAAGAAAGGAAGATAAAACAACGTTGAGACTACCCTAGCAGGTTGGATGTTGAAAGGGAGTGTTTTCATGTACCCGTGAGTCCGTTGTGCACCACACAAAATGGCTAAGTATCATATTCTATTGGTTGGACTCATATAAAGGATAACACTAACTCATATAAAGTTGGGCTTGCATTTTTATGACAATGGAGATGAAAAGGAAGACATGTGAGTATGCGAGTCTGCTGGTCCATGAACCCACCACATAAAATAGTTCTAAGTAGAGTGAAATTTGTAGATGGCGTAAATAAAAGGTACAATTTAGCTATCACGGAACTTGGGAGGAAGAAAATGGAAACCCGCGAGTCCGTTGGTCTGTGAACCTGCTACATAAAATAATTCTAAGCAAAGTCCATGTTTCAAATGCAATGAGGACCATCCACTCAATGATTGATTAAAACTCAACCGTCGATTTGGTCTAGCACCTAGATAAGCTAGGGTCGTCCACTCAACTCTTGATCAAGGTTGGTATGTCGATTTGGTTTAGCGCCTAGATAAGCCAGGTTTTTCCAATCAAATCTTGATCAAGTCCAGACCATTGATTTGGTTGAGCACCAAAATAAGTCGTGTACACACTCACTCTCGGTCACAGGTCGAAGTCATATGGAACTTTTGAAGTAATTAAAGTGTCAAGATAAACGCCAAGGTTAAACCATGTGTGTATTCACCCTTGGTCATAGGTCAAGGTCGTATGTAAAGTTGCAATGAGTTAAAGTGATAACCAGTATAGCACCTGGCTATAAGGGGTGGTCACGTGGTAAACAAAAGGAGTGTCTTCTAGCTAGAAATAGGTCTACTACACCTTGTTTATCTCAATTATTCATCATCGTATTTGATCCCTAAGGACAAGAGCCACAAATTAGCACATGCCTAGTGTCAATACATGAAATGTTCTTGAGAACAAATCAGAGTTCAAATCCAATTAAATCCTCAGGGTTGGGGATTATTAAAGATTAACTACAACAACAATAAAATAGAATTTAGCACTCAACCATTCTATTGCTGCTACAAATCATTTTGCATGGGAAAGGATAAATGTTGAAAAAATTACAAGGGATTCAAAGTCTTTTAAAATTGAAATCAACTATTAATGACAATAGAAATGTCATTGTTATTGTTAAATTAAATAAAAAGGTGCAATGGTTCATTGAAAGGACACAATGGTTAAATTTCATACATGTTGGAATACTATATAAACAATAAAGGTATGGTGAAAGGAATGTGTCTCTATGGTCTAATTTAGAATATCTAAACACATGCATAGTACAAGAAATAATTTTTAAACAATCTCATGAAATAAGGGTGGAAGGGAGGATCAAGGGAGGATTGGAGTCCTCTACAGGGTGAAGCCTGAAACATGGAGTTGGAGCTTCCTCAAGTTGGTGCTTGAAAACAAAGGATTGGAGTACTTTATGGGCTAGAGCCTGATCTACAGGGAGTTGGTGCTTCCTCAAGTTGGTCCTTGGAAAACATGGGATTGGTGTCTCCTTGAGTTGGTGCTCAAAAGAAGAGAGATTGGTGTCTCCTAAAATTGTAACTTGTAAATGAAATACAATTTTTATGATTGTTATATTTAATTTATGTATTCAATACATTCTTGTTGATAAATTATCATGGTTAATAATTTTTTATAATTAAACAATTAGTTACTTTTTAAAAAAAGAAGCAATACCAATTCACCCTCCCTCTCAATATTGAACAACATTTCAACAGAAAAATCACTTTCCAATAAGAGTAAAGTAAGTCATAATTGCAAGTGAAAGGGAAAATAATGAAAGTACGAAATTATGTTATGCACATTTTATATTAAACGTTCTCATGTGCATCTTAGTTGTGAATTTTGAAGTCACAAATGCAAGTGACAAGGAAAGATAAATGAAAAGAACAAAAGTACACAACTTTATTGTGAACTTTTCATATGAAATTCTATGATGTGCAAATCAATTGTGAATTTGGAGGAAGACTCGCATGCTTTCACCAATGAGCACATTCCAATTCTTATTGGG
>JZKD02S2096853.1:119393-144964 GCA_000966675.3 Picea glauca
ATTGTTATTAGGAAAAAACACTTTTCTTAAAGGAAAAAGTAAGTCACTTTTTTTACAAGGGAAAGAAAACGATTTCTCAAAAGTGGAAAAATTAAGTTGTTTCCTTGAAGAGGATCGCACTAAAGGCAAGAGTTGATGTGGCCTATAAATGAAAATGTTAATAGTATTACAACTCTTTTATACACATTTTATATGAAACTTTATCGTGTACATCTTATTGTCAATTTCGAGGGATTGTTTTCTTTTACCAATGTGCACATTCCAATTGTTATTGGAGAAAAGAACTTTTCTTAAAAAAAACTTAAGTCAAAAATGCAAGTGAGAAGGAAATAATAAATGAGAAAAACAAAAGTACAAAACTCTATCTACACATCTTATGTGAAACTCTATTTCATGCCTTTACAAATGTGCACTTTCCAATTGTTATTGGGAAAAATCACTTTTCATAAATAAAAGAATTAGTCACAAATGCAAGGGACAAGGAAAAGAACAAAGTATGAAACTATATTGTGCACATTTATACGAAATGCTCTCATGTGCATCTCAATTGTCATTTTGGAAGTCACAAATTGAAGTTACAAGGAAAGATATATGAAAAGAACAAAAGTACACAACTTTATTGTGCACATTTTATATGAAACTCTATCATGTGCATATTAGATGTCAATTTGGAGGAAGACTTAGATTCTTTTACCAATGTGCACATTACAATTGTTATTGGAAAAAACACTTTTCTTAAAGGAAAAAATAAGTCACCTTCATTACAAGGGAAAGAAAACGCTTTCTCAAAAGTGGAAAAAATGAGTGCTTTTCTTGAAGAGAATCTTACCAAAGGTAGGAGTTGATATGACCTATAAATGAAAAGAATAAAAGTACATAAACTCAATTGTGCAAAACTTTATAGTGTACATCTTATTGTCAATTTGGAGGAAGGCTTATATGTATCTACCAATGTGCACATTCCAATTTTTATTGGAGAAAAGCAATTTTTTTGAAGGAAAATGTAAGTCACAAATGCAAGTGAGAAGAACAAGATAAATGTAAAGATCAAAAGTGCTACACTCGATGTACAAATATTATACGAAAATCTATAGTGTACATTTTAGTTGTCAATTTGGAGGAATGCTTGCATGCTTTTACCAATGTACACATTCCAATTGTTATAGGGAAAAATCACTTTTCATAAAGAGAAGAGTGAGTGCCAAATGCAAGTGACAAGGAAAAGAACAAAAGTACGAAAATCTATTGTGCACATTTTGTATGAAATGCTCCCATGTGCATCTTAGTTATCAACTTGGAAGTGTCAAATGGAAGTGACAATGACAGATAAATGGAAAGAGTAAAAGTACAAAAATTTATTGTGCACATTTTATATGAAACTCTATCATGGGAATATTAGTTGTCAATTCGGAGCAATACTTACATGCTTTTACCATTGTGCACATCACAATTGTTGTCTGTAAAAATAATTTTATTAAAGGAAAAAAAGTCACTTTCTTTACACGGGAAACAAAACTATTTCTCAAAAGTGGAAAAACTGACCACTTTTCTTAAAGAGGATCTTACCAAGGGAAAGAGTTGATGTGACCTATAAACGAAAAGAATAATAGTACAAAAGCTATATTATGCACATTTTAGATGAAACTTTATTGTGTACATATTATTGTCATTTTGGAGGAAGGATTATATGATTTTACCAATGTGCACGTTCCAATTGTTATTAGAGAAAAGTAATTTTCTTAAAGGAAAAAGTAAGTCAAAAATGCAAGTGAGGAGGAAAAGTAAATGAGAAAAAAAAACTTACAAAAATCTATGTACACATCTTATATGAAACTCTATTGTGTACATCTTAGTTGTCAATTTGGAGTAACGCTCACATGCCTTTACCATTGTGGACATTCCAATTGTTATTGGGAAAAATCACTTTTCATAAAGAAAACAGTAAGTCACAAATGCAAGTGACAAGGAAAAGAACAAAACTATGAAACTCTATTGTGCACATTTTATATGAAATGCTCTAATGTTCATCTTAGTTGTCAATTTGGAAGTCATAGCTACTAGTGCCAAGAAAAGATAAATGAAAAGAACAAAAGTACACAACTTTATTGTGCACATTATATATGAAACTCTATCATGTGCATCTTAGATGTCAATTTGGAGGAAGACTTGCGTGCTTTTACTAATGTGCATATTACAATCGTTATTCGAAAAATAAATTTTATTAAAGGAAAAAGTAAGTCACTTTATTTACATAGGAAAGAAAACACTTTCTCAAAAGTGGAAAACATGATTTATTTTCTTGAAGAGGATCTTACCAAAGGAAAGAGTTGATATGACCTATAAATTAAAAGAATAAAAGTATAAAAATTCAATTGAGCACATCTTATATAGAACTTTATTGTGTACATCTTATTGTCAATTTGGAGGAAGGCTTATAAGCTTTTATCAATGTTCACATTCCAACTATTATTGGAGAAAAGCACAATTATTGAAGAAAAAAGTAAGTCACAAATGCAAGTGAGAAGGAAAAGGTAAATGAAAAAAATGAAAAGTACAAAACTCTATGTACACATCTTATATGAAACTCTATTGTATACATCTTAGTTTTCAATTAGCAAGATGCTCACATCCCTTTACCAATGTGCACATTCCATTTGTTATTGGGAAAAATCACTTTTCATTAAGAGAAAGGTAAGTCACAAATGCAAGTAACAAGGAAAAGAATGAAAATATGAAACACTATTATGCATATTTTGGATGAAACATTCTTCTGTGCATCTTAGTTGTCAATTTGGAAGTCACATATGCAAGTGACAAGGAAAGATAAATGAAAAGATCAAAAGTACACAACTTTATTGTGAACATTTTATATCAAATTCTATCATGTTCATCTTAGTTGTCAATCTAGAGGAAAATTCCCATGCTTTCACCAATGAGCACATTCGAATTGTTATTGGGAAAACACACTTTTCTTAAAGAAAAACGTAAATCACTTTCTCTACATGGGAAAGAAAGTGCTTTCTCAAAAGTAAAAAAACTAAGCACTTTCCTTGAAGAGGATCTTACCAAAGACGAGAGTTGATGTGACCTATAAATGAAAAGAATAAAAGTACAAAACTCTATTTTTCACACCTTATATGAAACTTTATCATGTACATATTATTGTCAATTTGGAGGAAGGCATATATGCTTTTACCAATGTGCACATTCCAATTGTTATTGGAGCAAGGCGCTTTTCTTAAATGAAAAAGTCACAAATGCATGTGAGAAGGAAAAGATAAATAAAAAGATCAAATGTACAAAACTCTATGTATGCATCTTATATGAAACTCTATCTTATACATCTTAGTTGTTAATTTGGAGGAACATTCACATGCCTTTACCAATGTACGCATTCCAATTGTTATTGGGAAAATATTGGACACAATGTTATGGTGTTGGCATTGATGTCAAAGAGGGTATATGATGTTGGTGTTGGCATTGATGCAAAGAGGATCAATATGGTCATCATTATTGTCATTGAGACAAATTAACATCTTCCCTCTAGACCATATCTCAAACTATTTTTAGTGTCTACTCCATTAAGTTTGTGTCTCTATTGAAAAGCCAATCGTCAACACAGGAAGATAAAGCAGAATCAAGACTGCCCTAGCAGGTTGGATATTGAAAGGAAGTGTTTTCATGTACCTGTGAGTCCATTGTGCACCACAAAAAATGGCTAAGTATCATATTCTATCGTTTGGACTCATATAAAGGATAACACTAACCCATGAATTCACTACTTGTTGAAAAGAATCACTTAAAAATTTATAAGTATGGTTCATTATGGAGGTAGCGGAAGTTGGGCATGCATTTTGATTACAACAGAGATGAAAGGGAAGATATGTGAGTCTGTGATTCCATTGGTCCATGAACCCCCCACTTAAAATAGTTCTAAGTAGAGTACAATTTGTAGATGGTGGAAATAAAAGGTACATTTTAGTTATCATGGAACTTGGGAAGATGAAAATGGCAACCTGCAAGTCCATTGGTATGCAAACCCACTACATAAAATAATTCTAAATAAATTCCATGTTTCAAATGCAATGAGGACCATCCACTCAATAGTTGATTAAAACTCAACCATCGATTTGGTCTAGCGCCTAGATAAGCCAGGGTCGTCCACTCAACTGTTGATCAAGTTTGGTTCGTCGATTTGGTTTAGCACCTAGATAAGCCAGGTTTGTCCACTCAAATTCTATGATGTGCAAATCAGTTTTGAATTTGGAGAAAGACTCACATGCTTTCACCAATGAGCACATTTTAATTGTTATTGGAAAAAACACTTTTCTTAAAGGAAAAAGTAAGTCACTTTTTTTACAAGGGAAAGAAAACGATTTCTCAAAAGTGGAAAAACTAAGTTGTTTCCTTGAGGAGGATCTTACCAAAGGCAAGAGTTGGTGTGGACTATAAATGAAAATATAAATATTATTACAAATCTATTATGCACATTTTATATGAAACTTTATCGTGTAGATCTTATTGTCAATTTCGAGGAGGGATTGTTTGCTTTTACCAATGTGCACATTCCAATTGTTATTGGAGAAAAGCACTTTTCTTAAAGAAAAACTTAAGTCAAAAATGCAAGTGAGAAGGAAAAGATAAATGAGAAAAAAAAAGTACAAAACTTTATGTACACATATCATGTGAAACTCTATTGTGTACATCTTAGTTGTCAATTTAGAGGAACTCTCGCATGCCTTTACCAATGTGCACATTCCAATTGTTATTGGGAAAAATCACTTTTTATAAATAAAAGAGTTTGTCGCAAATGCAAGTGACCAGGAAAAGAACAAAAGTATGAAACTATATTGTGCACATTTATATGAAATGTTCTCATGTGCATCTTAGTTGTCATTTTGGAAGTCACATATTCAAGTTACAAGGAAAGATATATAAAAAGAACAAAAGTACACAACTTTATTGTGCAAATTTTATATGAAACTCTATCATGTGCATATTAGATGTCAAATTGGAGGAATACTTGCATTCTTTTACCAATGTGCACATTACAATCGTTATTGAAAAAAACACTTTTCTTAAAGGAAAAAATAAGTCACCTTATTTACAAGGGAAAGCAAAACGCTTTCTCAAAAGTGGAAAAAGTGAGTTATTTTCTTGAGAGAATCTTACTAAAGGTAGGAGTTGATATGACCTATAAATGAAAAGAATAAAAGTACATAAACTCAATTGTGCAAAACTTTATAGTGTACATCTTATTTTAAATTTGGAGGAAGGATTATATGTATTTACCAATGTGCACATTCCAATTTTTATTGGAGGAAAGCATTTTTCTTGAAGGAAAAAGTAAGTCACAATTGCAAGTAAGAAGAAAACGATAAATGTAAATATCAAAAGTATGAAACTCTATGTACACTTCTTATACGAAACTCTATTGTGTACATTTTGGTTGTCAATTTGGAGGAACGCTTGCATGCTTTTACTAATGTACACATTCCAATTGTTATAGGGAAAAATCACTTTTCATAAAGAGAAGAGTGAGTGCCAAATGCAAGTGACAAGGAAAAGAACAAAAGTACGAAAATCAATTGTGCATATTTTGTATGAAATGCTCCCATGTGCATCTTAGTTGTCAATTTGGAAGTCTCAAATGGAAGTGACAAGGATAGATAAATGAAAAGAACAAAAGTACAAAACTTTATTGTGCACATTTTATATGAAACTCAGTCATGGGCATCTTAGTTGTCAATTTGGAGGAAGACTTACATGCTTTTACCATTGTGCACATCACAATTGTTGTTGGGAAAAAATGCTTTTATCAAAAGAAAAAAGTCACTTTATTTACACGGGAAAATAAACTATTTCTCAAAAGTGCAAAAACTGACCACTTTTCTTGAAGAGGATCTTACCAAGGGCAAGAATTGATGTGACCTATAAACGAAAAGAATAATAGTACAAAAACTTTATTATGCACATTTTAGATGAAACTTTATTGTGTACATATTATTGTCAATTTGGAGTAAGGATTATATGATTTTACCAATGTGCACGTTCCAATCGTTATTAGAGAAAAGTAATTTTCTTAAAGGAAAAAGTAAGTCAAAAATGCAAGTGAGAAGGAAAAGATAAACAAGAAAAACAAACATACAAAACTCTATGTACACATCTTATATGAAACTTTATTGTGTACATATTAGTTGTCAATTTGGAGTAATGCTCCCATGCCTTTACCATTGTGCACATTCCAATTGTTATTGGGAAAAATCACTTTTCATAAAGAAAAAAGTAAGTCACAAATGCTAGTGACAAGGAAAAGAACATTAGTATGAAACTCTATTGTGCACATTTTATATGAAATGCTCTAATGTTCATCTTAGTTGTCAATTTGGAAGTCACAAATGCTAGTGACAAGAAACGATAAATGAAAAGAACAAAAGTACACAACTTTATTGTGCACATTTTATATGAAACTCTATCATGTGCATCTTAGATGCCAATTTGGAGGAAGACTCACATGCTTTTACTAATGTGCACATTACAATCGTTATTGGAAAAAGAACTTTTCTTAAAGGAAAAAGTAAGTCACTTTATTTACAGGGGAAAGAAAATGCTTTCTCAAAAGTGGAAAAATGAGTTCTCTTCTTGAAGAGGATCTTACCAAAGGAAAGAGTTGATATGACCTATAAATTAAAACAATAAAATTACAGAAATTCAATTGAGCACATCTTATATAGAACTTTATTGTGTACATCTTATTGTCAATTTGGAGGAAGGCTTATAAGATTTTATCAATGTGCACATTCCAATTGTTATTGGAGAAAAGCAGTATTATTGAAGAAAAAAGTAAGTCACAAATGCAAGTGAGAAGGAAAAGTACAAAACTCTATGTACACATATTATATGAAACTCTATTATATACACCTTAGTTTCCAATTAGCAAGATGCTTGCATCCATTTACCAGTGTGCACATTTCATTTGTTATTGGGAAAAATCCCTTTTCATTAAGAGAAAGGTAAGTCACAAATGCAAGTGACAAGGAAAAGAATGAAAGTACAAAACTCTATTATGCACATTTTAGATGAAACGTTATTTTGTGCATCTTAGTTGTCAATTTGGATGTAACAAATGCAAGTGAGAAGGAAAGATAAATGAAAAGATCAAAAGTACACAACTTTATTGTGAACATTTTATACCAAATTCTATCATGTGCATCTTAGTTGTGAATCTAGAGGTGTTATAGCAAGATTTTCCTCACCCAATGCAACTTGCTCAAAAGTCCTTTTCCATTTCCCTATGCAGACTTGAAGTCCCTTTTGCACTTCCCAAAGCCAAAAAAAAATATTTTTCCACATATACATACCCTAATAGCTATACAACATGCATATACGTAGGCTGCACCATTACAACCCACATACATCGGATTTTGTGCTCAAAATTAAAAATTGTGTCGGGTTTCCATGTCACATTACGAGATCCATGATCCTTGACCTTCCATATACTGGAAACTTCTGACTCGGCCCTTCAATTCCATTTGAAGGCTATAAATTGGGCCATATCCAAGCCATGGAGGAGGGGCGAATTCAAATTTTGAGAGAAAAGATACTCTGGAGAAATTTTCACTTCACATTGAGTCTACATCCATTTGTCCTTTAAAGTCTAAACACATTGTTCATCCCCCAAGCTCTTCCCTCTTTGATGGAGAACCTCATTGTCTCTCTTACATGATCTTGCCTTTGGTGGAGGCCCAGCTAGAAGGGACTTGGTTTCTCGGGTTCGAGACATGTCGACACGGGATATAGTCACTGATACACTTTTGTTGATCGTTCTTCAATAGAAATACTCTTTTCTCCTTCAATTGATATCTTGCAAATATTTGAATTGTTATTCCATGGGTGTATTTTTTATGAATGTTAATGGATTATGCTATTCTATGTGCTAACATTATATACTATCACCATATGCTTGCGTATCTTGGTTTTTGAGGACAAGTTGCATGTATAAAGCTTTGGTCACGTGCTCAACAATGGTCTTCATTGAACATTCAAACGAGGTAGGCTCTTTATCTTGTCTTGTTAGCAATTTTTCATTTATATAGCATACTTGGGATTAGAGTTGATTTCTTCATTCATTATGTCTATTGTGGTTTACCCCATGCCATAGAGTGATTTTCCTCATAACATAATTGATGACCATATTGGGGAATGAATCTTCTATTTTTGGGGTTTGGAGTGTTTCTTCTTCTTCGCTTGCTCTCTATTAGCCCAAGTTTTCTTGTCGCATGATTGCTTGACAACCTATTTTTAGTTTGTATCTGATTTTCTTGGCTTAATCCTTTCCCTAGCAGTGTTTTAATACATATAAACAAGTTTTCCATTAACAGACAGATACATACATGATTTTTCCTTCTATAGGGCACGTACAGACACGAGTTTTCCTTAAACAGTCACGTACATCAAATTTTTAGGCTTTTTGTCTGAGTTTGGTATTTTTTGGGTGAGTTTTGATGGTCGCCGAGTCTTCTTGGGTCTCTGTCCTAGCTGTTGAGTGCCTACAGAGTGATAAGAAGCCTTCTTTTTCATTGGTTGTCCTTGCATCTTGGTCTGAGTGTGTGCTTCTTGGTATCCTGCTTGGCTTGTCTCTTTTTTCTTGCAGTAGGGTCTATACATCAAGCTGTTATTCAGTCCTTGCATTTTCATTTCTCTATAGTGAAAATACAAAAAAATATACATTTTTCATTTTGGAATTTTCTCTTTTTGGGTTGATAGTATTTATCTTGATACATATGGAAAGATTGCATCTTATTAAAATTGCAGTGTTGAATTGAAAATTGCATTTGAAAATCTTATCATCTTTTGAGAATTAGGACTTAACACTTTATTTGTATTCATTTATTTTTATATGTTGATTCATAACATCATTAGTTTCAAGACCATATCTTTTGAGTAAAAAAAATCATTAAAAGTTACGCTGATTAATTAAAATTGATTAGAAACGATTTTATTTTTCAGAGTACACAAACAAGAATAGGATATAGTGCATTGGAATAGGATTTTGTGAGTAAAATTCTCCAAGGCTATTAAACTCAACATATGTGTCTGACCAGGGAGTGGTGAAATCCATTGTGTAATTAGTTTCGTCATGACACTCTGCTCACACCGGAGTTAAGAATGAGGTTGTGTGAAGTTGGTTGTAGAGATATCCCTCTAATACCTTCTTAGCATCATAGATATTTTTGGGGATCTATTCGTATTCGAGGGTATTGCTAGTACCTTTACCTCTTTGAGAAGCGATTATTCCAAGATTTGTGGCTTTGTTACCCTACCCATATGGTGGACCTGACTTACGATTATTCGCCTACGCATTGGTTATATCATGGTGGCTTTAGTTTCTTGACATGGGTAACCTCATAGGTTACTTACACGGGTTATTCTACAGGTACCCTAAGTTAGATAAGGGTCGGACAACACACAACCTTTATGGAGAATTACCTCTCCCGGGGGATCTGACCAACTATGTTGTTAAGCTCACGAGGGCCCTTATAAATAATTTGGATACCTACAATCTTTTGAAGGGAGTCTTAGGACCCTCTTGGGTGAGACATACCTACTCTAGTGAGGGAGGGCCCTTTTCAGCCACTATATATTGTTTGTGTGCATTTGGCCTTTTGTTTATTTTGGTATTCTCTCTAGTTGTTAGTTAGCCCTAGGATTGTTTTTTATATCTCAAGTCTTGAGTCATAGTGGAGCCAGACCAGCTTCCTCGCAGGTCTCTCCATTTGTTGAAGTTACCACCGCATCTTGAGTATTTTCCTTCTAAAAGGTGTAAAGTTATCAAACGTGGTACACACACCTCCACTTACTAGACTTGTGCTCATACAAGTATGTGTATTGAGTTGACTCAGAAATTTATTGGGAGTCCTTCGACTCCCATACCTTTCGTAGTTAATGTATCTCCTTTGATTCATTCAACTACTACGGTTGTAGTGTCAGAGGTTCCCATCATTACTCCTATCCAGCCTATGGTCGCTACTCGACCCATAATAATGAACCCTTTCGGGCCTCTTTTTCATTCAACCAGATATAATTCTCAGTCCATATCTTTGGACTCTAGCCCTTTCTCTTATGGTATGCCAAATCTGACATTGCAATTTTCATCCTCCATTCCAATGGCTAATACAAATCCTAGTATTTGACCTGGGGGCATGAACCCCCCTTATATTCCTCTTTTGTTTGGTGGAAGTCAAATCCCCCAAATGAATCCTACGATTGGGGGTCAACCTCCATTTTGTTTTGGGTATAATACTATTCTTAATGTTCCTGGATGGAGTAATCAATCGGGTGGACAATCTCCTACCTATGTTCCATCATTTCCCCCTTCTTCCTCCACACTGATTCCGACTAATACTTTTGTTATGATGAATCCACCTTTATCCTTTGGATTTCCACCCAAAGGTGGTTAGTTTCATATGGGAAACCCCTAGCTTGGAGATCCTCTAGCTGGGGGCAATGTTTATAACCCTCATTATAACATTCCTACAAGTATGGTGCCAACCCCCCCTTTTATGAATCAGTTTGGAGGAGGATATTATCCTCCCGGAAAGGGCCATGGTGCATACCAGAACCCTAGCTGGGCTGCAATCCCTCAACAACAATATTTACTGGGAACATGGGTTTAGATTCCACAACCCTAGCTCCATTTTCTAGCCACGCTTAACTTTCCAAACTTGTCAAGATTAATGAATGACTCGATGCATCATGATCCATCATGACCCCCCGTCTCCACTAAGCTTCCTCCGTATATTCTAAAATTCAAGGGCAAGACTGGTGAGGATCCTAGTGATCACGTTACTACTTTTCATCTTTGGTGCTTGTCCAATTCTCTCAATGACGACTCTATTCATTTGAGATTGTTTCAACGCACCCTCATGGGGGTTGCTGCAAAATGGTACATTGAGTTACCAAGGGGGACATACAGAAGCTTTAACCAGACAATTTTAGTCTTTCTCAACCACTTCCAGTTGTCAGTTCATTACGATGTCATCATAGAACTCCTATCATCGCTTTGTTAGGATAAGGCCACACATATATCGGACCACATCTAAGAGTGGCACAGACGAAAGAGGTTGATCAAAGCCTTCATTGCTCTAGATTTCCTGTTGGAATGGTTTCTTAATTCTTTATTACCTTATATTTCAAAGGATGTTTCTACATCCGGGGTAACCTCTGAAGAGGAAGCAATTTTTAAATCCCAACAATTAGATCTCATATATGCTCAGTCTTGGATGTTATACAAAACTCTTCCTGACACACCGATGTCAAATTATGACCCGAGACAAAATCCTGGGCTTCATGCTGATGGCATTATAGGCTCTGCAAATACTAAGTTTGCAGAATTGGTGATGAACCAATTGAAGGAGTTGTCTCTAAGACAATCTGTAGTAGGACCAACTTTATCTGTAACCTTCATTCCCACTCAGTCGATAGATGTGCATTCTGTACAATCGTCGACCAACCCGAATGGTAACCAACAACTAGGAATGAATAGAAGGAAAGGACGAGGTAATCGTAAGGGTAGGGGGAATAATAATAATAATAAAACCAAGGACAACGCTAACAATGATAGATTGAATGTCAATGCTGGTGGGCTCAATAAATAAAAGAGGAAGGTGAAGTTTCCTTGTAAACTTTGTACAAATGATCACCTTACCCACTTATGCCCCAAACTTGAGGAATTCTCAAGGCTCTTATCTCAACCTCCCGTTGTGCTGACCAATACATTTCCACACAATCAACACATGGCTTCGAGCTCCTCTAATTCTGGAAATGCATCGAGTGGGAATCAAAACCACCTGGTGCATGATGGTGACCGTCTATGCATAAATATGATCAAGTCTTAGATTTATGTAGCCACTCAATCTCGTGATTACAATTCTGCACAGACTGTTCAAGTTATGGATTCTCCCCCTCCTCTGGAAACACCTTTATAGATTGAAAATCTATAGCCTCCACCTCGTATTCCGAAAGGAGTACTAAAACGCTCTGCTCACAACCCTAATGCTAGAGCTACCCATAACTATTTGATTATCAAATATATGGGTCAAACCCCTTGTGCGATGTCATCTTTGGAGGCATTCCAGATGTGTCCTTCATAGAGGAACACCTTTCTATCTTCTTTAGGAGCTCTAGACCCATGTGGCTCGAAGGTTATCAAGTTTGACGTCATGGATGTTCAACCTCACTTGCCTTACCATGTGAACTTTTAAATCCATGTGGATTACTCGAAGTATACCATCAAACGTATTGTTATTGATGAAGGCGATATGACATGCATGATGTCCCTAACTTGTTGGAAACTCATTGGCTCTCCAACCCTCTCTCAATCTCCGACTATGTTCACTAAATTTGATGGTCGTTCTTTCTGTCCCCATAGAATTATTCCTTATTTTCTGGTCCAGTTAGGTGGAAAGATAGTGGAGATGGATGTCAATGTGGTTGATGCACCACTTGACTATAATTTATTGCTAGAGCGTAATTGGAATTATGCCATGACTGCGATTGTGTCATCTATTTTTCGCACTTTATTCTTTCCTCACAAAGGGAAAATCGTGACGATTGATCATTTCTCCTTTGCACATGCTAGTCCCAATGCATCAATTGGACCGTCAATCCTAGTGATCAATAATTCTCAGCCAACAACTGAGGATATTGGTGTCGGAATGTACTCCTCTCTTATGGGTACCTTTGATTTCACGACACCAATTCATCACATTTATGCCATTTCTAGTAGGTCTTCTTCGTCAATTAGGTCCATTCCTTTTCGTACTTCATATTTCAATGATCCTTGGACCCTAGCTTCCTCAACCATGTCTTGTGAAGGTTAGTTTGATATTGGAATGGAAATTCCACTGTTAGTGACAAAGATAGTGTATCAGGTTGTTCTTGACTCTACTATTGACCCCGATCCTGTCTCCTTGCAGAAAGAAAGGGAGGATCTTGTTCTCAATCCTGTATGGGCCACATCATTGTCTTGTTCACATGATTTCCTTGATGATACTTTACCTTTGGATGAAGCCATCGTAGAGGCCATGAATGGTCCCGATAGGCCATGGGATGATATGAATCAATGCTCTTACTTCCTCCAAGAGCTTGTTAGGATTGAACAAGACGATTTTAGATCTATCTTAAGTGAGATGGTCGATCATGTCATAGTCCCACTGAATACACACAAAATTTATGCCAAAGGAAACATGGCGAATATTTATCCTACCATCACGATCGACATCTCTCGACTTCCTAGAAATATTGAAAATGTTTATATTGGTGTGGATTGTTTGCATCAATAAATTCAAATCAACATCGATCTCTTCAAGGAATTTCATGATGTATTTGCTTGGTCATATGAAGAGATGCCAGGAATCGACCCTCACATTGTCGAACATGAAATTAAGAGTTATTTGGATGGTAGACCTGCTCGAAAACGTCTCTGAGATGTTAATCCTAGGAAGGCCCCTGCTATTAAGGTAGAGGTGGAGAAGCTACTCAATGTTGGTTTCATTTACCTAGTTCCTTTGATCGAATGGGTGTCCAATATTGTTCTTGTGAATAAGAAACAAGGAACCATCCGTGTGTGTATGGATTTTTGAGACCTGAATGAGGCTTGGATTAAACACAACTTCTCGACACCTTTCATTGATCAAATTCTCAATGAGTGTGCGAGAAGCAAGGTTTTTTCTTTTATGGATGGATTTTTAGGATATAATGAAATTCAGATCAAACTCAAGGATTAACATAAGACGAAATTTATTTGTCCTTGGGTTACTTTTTCATACCGGAAAATTCCTTTCAACCTTAAAAATGTCGGAGCAACCTTCCAACGCACCATGAAATTTTCTGTTCATGATCTCAAACAAATCGTCGAAGCTTATCTTGACGATCCCGATGCTCACTCTTGCAATAGAGAAAATCATTCTATTCACCTTCGATTAGTATTTGAGATATGATGTTATTATCACATCCATTTATACCCTCAAAAGTTCATCTTCTACATTAGTTTTAGACATCTCTTAGGGTTATTTGTTTCTGAGAATGGGATCTTGGTGGATCCTATGAAGGTTGAGGCAATACTTTGATTGTGTCCCCCGCACAACATTCATCAACTTCACGGTTTACAGGGGAAAGCTAACTTCTTGCATCGGTTCGTAGTGAAATATGCCAATATCACTAAGGGTTTCATGTGTCTTTTGAAGGACACTATGTTTATATGGAATGAGAGAGCCTAGGAATCCTTCGATGCTCTTAAGAAATATTTGGTATCGATGCCTCTACTAAAGCCTCTTGACTACAGTAGATATTATTTTCTTTATATTTCCGCGTCCGAAGGGATGATTGGTATGGTTCTAGTTTTGGAATATGATGATCTCCATGAGAATTGTTTCTACTATCTTAGTCGAAATATAATCGGTCATGAGATTAAATACTCTCACGTCGAGAAGCTAGCCTTAGCCACTGTACATGCAGTCTAGAGATTACGACATTATATATTGCTTTGCAAAACTACCATAGTTGCGGATGTCAATCCATTTCAATACGTCCTTACCAGGCATATCATAGGGGGAAAATACAATAAGTGGATTTTCATCTTGCAAGAGTTTGATCTCGACTTTGCTTGGCGAAGTCCAAGAAATCGCTAGTTTTTGCTGCGTTAATATTGGATTTCCCTCAACTAGATGAAGAAGTTATCCATGTTGATTAGTTCTCGAATGAACACATTTTCCTTATCTCATCGTTGGACCCCTGGTATGGAGACATTTTGATCTATCTTCAAAACTTGAAGTTCTCTCAACATCTCTTGCGAGACAACTGACGACGTATACGAAATCAAGATAAAAACTACATTATCATCGAAGACACTTTGTATCATCGAGGCATAGATAATATATTGTGTCATTTCTTGACTCACGAAGAAGCTAATCCTATTCTTAATGAATGCCACAACGGGGCTTGTGGTGGTCATCTATTTGGGCTTGCGACTACCTAAGAAAAATTGTGAGATGGTTATTTTTTTCCACCATTTTTTAAAGATTGTGTTGAAGTGATCAATAAGTGTCACCCCTGCCAGGTGTTCGCTCCAAAAATGCACTCACATCCAACCCCTCTTCACCCATTCATCATCATTAGTCCGTTCACTAAGTGGGGAGTGGATTTTATCGAATGTAACCCAGCTTCGGCTGGGGGGCATTAGCATATTATCATGGTCGTGGACTACTTCAGTAAATAGGAAGAGGCCATGCCTACTATTAAATTCGATGGTAAGACTGCAACATTTTTCATGTTCAACGAAATTATAGCCTGGTTCAAAATCCCAAGGGATATTGTCATTGATCATGGCAGTCACTTTCAAAATGAAATGATGAAATAATTCAAATTAAAAATAGGGTTTAAGCACGGTCATTCTTCCCCTTATTATCCCCATGAAAATGGACAAGTAGAGGTTGTGAATAAATCACTCAAGACCATTTTGAAAAAAATTGTCAACCAGAGAAAATCTGACTGGCATCTAACGTTTTACCTTGTTCTTTGGGCATATCGAACCTCGGTTAAAAATTCCACCAGTTTTTCTCCTTTTCAGTTAGTACATGGTGTTATCACATAAATTTGTCATGGGTCATACGCAGTTGTTGTTAAGACCTAGGTATACACCTCTACCCTGTCTCCCTCTTTTTTGCATACATTACTATAATTTTTTCCTCTTCTGGTTGATAAATTTAGGATGGTCAAGTATGTTGTATGCACAGGGAAAAACTATGAGAAAAATGCAGCATTCAAAGCAGTCCATTTCGGGCTTGAAATACAAGCAAACAAAAAATTTCCATTTTCAACGATGGCAATCCCATGTGCAGTTCAGATTAACGCTCTCGTGCATTCAGAGTTTCAAATTCATGCAAGGATTAACAACCAGACAGAAGCCTCGAATTGTTGAAGTCCTGAAGTAATGAGAGACTACCACGTCAACCGGGAGAAAGTCACCTCGGGAGATATTCATGCCTACGTTCAAAAGCTCCCGAAGCCCGAAGTGTCGAAGTAGCGAGAGACTTCCACGTCAACCAGGAGAAAGTCATTTCGAAAGATATTCATGCCCGCATTTAAAATCTCTTGAATCCTGAACTACCAAAGTAGGAAGAGACTGCCACGTCAACGAAGATAAATTCACTTCCAAAGATATTCATGTCCGCGTTCAAAATATATCGAAGTCTTGAAGTGATGTCAGACTGACACGTCACTTCAGGTCCTATCATTCCATGGGTGTTTTTCAATTCAACATATGGCACTTATCTGCCAAGGATGCATATCATTCATTTCAGGCTACCACATCACTCTAAGCCCGTACCACTTTAGGAGTTTTTCATGCTTCCCAATCCAAAACTCATGAAGCTCGAAGTGCCAAAGACACATGGCGCTCATCCATCAACAATTGTGACAACACAATGACGTCAATCCACCATGTCAGATTCAAGAAATCATCCTCCAGAAGATATTCTTGCTCAGCACTCAAAACTTCCAAGTGCCAAAATAGGCTCCATCTCTAAACATGGTTAAAAGGATTATGGGTTTGGTAGACGGATAAATGTTAGTAGGGGCGCTAAAATAGCAGGGTTTCCCAGATCATAGATTGCAACAGATTGATGGCCACACTTCGTTGTGGGGACAGAAAGTGCTCAAATGCTAAAATATTAGAGCGGTCCCACAATCGAAACCATGGTATAGCTAAAGAGGTACGTGGAAGTTGGTGGTGGATTGTGGGGATCAAAGCAGTGTGGATCCAAACCGCCCTTGGAAACTTCTACAATCACGTGATTATATAGGGCCCAATCCGATAGCAGCGTGTGGCAACAAACTAGGCATTAGGAATCATCCTGATCCCAAGGATAAATCAATTAATGAAAGAAGAACCGGTGGTTGAACAATCAACTACCCCGTTAAATGAAAGCATGGAGGGTATGGCCGAGGAGGCAGAAAACTGTCAGCCCGAAGTACCACAGAGGGCAATTTTTCCTACATGCCCATACTGATCAAAGTTTCCTTCTGATAGAAGGAACAAGACAGACAAGAGAAGACACACAACAATGGAGAATCCTAGGATAGGAGGGACATCTCACACTCCTAGTAGTGGTGGACGGTTTTGATTATAAATACATCAAATGAATGATATGGTAAGGAGTGGGGGGGTTTGGCCCAAGACCGGAGGAGGTTTTGAGAAATGTTTATGACTATATATTTCAGTTTGTAAGCTGGAGGGGTATGTGGCTGTAAATTGTATGTTATTGAATATCCATATGAGTTGTTTCATCTGACTTGTCTTCTATGTTCTATGTTATATTCTTCATCTTTTTTTAATGTATTGTTGATTTTAAGGATTAAAATTTGACTTTGATGGATAGATTCTTGATGTAGTAGAGGATATGCTGTAAGTTTGCCTATTTATCATTTTTTACTGTTCAGAAACATATAAATTCTCTTTGCAGAGAGGATATCTTCTTAGTGAATATTCTTCTTTATGTTATTCTCATATTCTTCTCTTCATCATTATACAAATATTTTGTATGATAGGGAGCTTAAATTCCTTCGATGAGAAGACTATTTATGCTACATAGCCCAATGCTCCATCACTGATATGCAGTGATTTCTATTGTATTTTCCTTTCTTTAAATTCTTGTTGATCCCCAATCTCAAAATAAATTAAATCAAATTTGTATGTTACCAAGATTACTCCCATTTGTAGTCTGAGGGTGACTCTTGGAGTTATAACACATGGTGTGGAGTCGATTCTCTCAATTGAATGTGAAATCCCTTCTCTCAAGTTGGTAGTTAAGCTCCTTCCTGACACCCCTGATCTTTAAGAATGCCTCGTACACCTAGAGCACCTAGATGAGCAGCATCGAGATGCCTATATGTCTATTAAAGAAAATAAATGACATGTCAAGGTTCAGTATGATAGGTATTTTTGTCCCTGGTAGTACCCTGAGGGTGACTTGGTCCTCTTGTATGACCAAGCCAAAGAACAGTTGGGGGAAGGAAAGTTTAACCCCATGTGGCACAATCCTTATATCGTCTAATGTATTTTGGAAAAAGAATCATATGAGTTGGAATATTATGAAGGGAATATGTTGGATGACCCTAAAAATGGGATCTACCTTAAATGATATTACGCTTAAGCCCTCAATCTTGGGTGTGAATTTTTGTATACTAGTGTATCTTAGTGTATATATTTATTTTCCTTTGCGTCAATCAGCGTTCTTAATCGAGTTTTCCCTTGGTTGGCAGATGTCAATGGAATATTCAGTTTACTTAGGATTCACAGATGATGCCAATCGTCATACACAGAAATTGGCTTCCACCGCTTGGGTCATTTATTCACCCGAGGGTCAACTGGTGTCTTCAGGTGGCGTTTGTCCAGTGCCATCAACGAATAATGTGGTTGAGTATAGAATTGTTATAGAGATTTTACACGATGCCATTTCTCATGGTGTTCAATCTTTAGAAGTTCAAATGGACTTCCAGTTAGTAGTATGTCAGTTAAACGACAGTTACCATGTGCGAGACCCTACTCTACTTCGACGATTCCTATGGGTATGAATTTTGGAACAACACTTTGATTTTATTATTTATAATCACATACCTATAAGTTCTAATTATGTATCTGATGCATATGTTAATTATGTTTTAGATTGGCATTTGTCACATAACTAAAGTAAAGAAAACACATCTATTATTGTACACATTGTATCATATATAAGTAAAGCCAAAGAACAATTTTTTTATATTTCATATCTCCAAAAAATATGGTGTCATAGTACAAAATGGGGCTCACACAATCCTCAGGAAAGGTGTCACATTTTCCCTCATTTTTTCATGTTGCCTCGATTTTCGTATCCATTGTTGAGAAGTTTTTCGGCACATGGTTTTTGCCAATGGTTTTCTATTTCCGGTTAAGGAATTAGGGTTGTTGACTAATCCAGGTCACTGGGTTAGGGTTTTGGATTCCACCACCTCTTATATGTATATTGTATTGTAAATAGTGTATCACAATGAATGAATATAGAATATGTTGGTTTTCCTGGTTTGGGTTTTCCAGGGGAAAATTATCTATGTAATGTGTGTATTTTTCATTGTATCTTTTTTGTTATTTTGTTGAAAATATATTTGCAGTAACAAATTATACAAGGTTAAAATCTACAGTAATCTACTCAGATCTTTTTGTATCTATATATAGCATTAACATGGTAGAAAATAAATCTCTACTAGATATTTACACTTAATTTATTTAACAATTTTTCATTTTCGTATGAAAAGAATAGTCTATTTTAACTTTTATTTCCAAATTAAAAAAAGATCTTATATTAGATATATAATGAAAATTTTACAATAACATTCCATAAGGAGATTACAACTATTTTCCATTGTCAAAACATAACTTCCCCATCAACACTAGTTGATCCAAAAATACTTCCCAAAAAGACAAAGTCCATCCTATACTATTCCTTTTACATAATCCTAACAAAAATCCAAACTCAAATGACCTAAATTAAAATTCAGACAGTCTTTCAAAAGAATCTACTCTATCTCCCATCCCTCTGGCATAATATAAAATACCTTCATCCAAAAGTAAAGCCTTCTTTGAAAGTTGATCATCTTTCCTATTATATTCCCTATAGATATGTTGGATTTTTAAAGTTTGAAAACTTTCACTCAACTGGTGTATTCTAGTCATCTAAGGTTGTAAAGTATGCCCTTACAAGTTATTTTTAAAGGAAAACCAGTCAACTATTACTTTAGAGTCTCCAACCAACTGTAAGCAAGAAACATGTTTATAAAGAGAAAAAAACAAGATACTCCACAAGGCCAAGATTCCCCCCCTTGTATTATTTCCATCTCCATGGTTCAACTTAATGTTGTAAACACCCAAGACTGGACATTTTAGGATAGCACCTGCACCACATTTGTCTCCCCATGTTGAGAAGCACCATCGAAAAAAACAACAACAATATTCCCCTCCTGCAAGGGAGGACGAGTTATTCTTTGTGACTATACAGAAAGAACTTATTCAAACTTGCCCAAATCTTGTAAAACTTGATTACACACCCTAAAAAGAGACAAATTTTGATCTTCGAAAATAATCAGATTTCTATGTCTCCAAACCTCCCAATAGATGTAACAAGGAATTTCCTTCCAATTTTCCTTCTCATTGTTCCAAGCCTGGAAGCAATCATGAAGTTGCCCACATTCCCAATCTCTTTGAATCTTAAGAAAATTTAATATGTATTTCCAAACTTCTTTTGTGAAATAACAATAAATCATCAAATGATTTATTGATTCCTCCCCCTCTCCACACATAACACATCTACTAACTTTTCAACAAGTTATCCCAAGTTAAAATTCTATTTTATATCATCAACCAACTAAATAATTTAATTCTCAATAGAATCTGCCATTTCCAAAAATTAATCAACCAGTCCTCTGAACCATCATCAATACCATCTAAAAATTGAACCTCATAAGGTTTCTTTGCAGAGACTTTCCCTTATTTATTGTCCTAAGACCAAACAATAGAATCACTCTCATAAGATAAAACAAAACCAAAATGTTTAATTCCCCTCACATAACACTCCCATTGAAATTTTTGATCCACAGAAAAATCAAGCATTTCTACACTTTTCCAATTAAAACCATGTAAAAAATCTGTATCATTAGAAGCTACTTGTGCCAAAAAATTTAAACCTTTTTAGTGAAATGTGGAAACTAAATTCTCAAACAGTTTGTAGTAATATTGTGATCCTATCATAGGATCCAACCCAACACAAATATTCCACCCATTTCCAGAATTCCAGGCTATCTAGTATGTGATAAGAGGCAATGAAGAAGTAAGAGCTCTCCAGCAATTTGACATGCCTTTCAAATTCATTCTCCCTTTCCTAAACCACTCAACTACAGATTTATTTTCCAGATATTTTTAAGAACCACTTCATGCCACAGACCTAGAACCAAAAGACTCCTCCACAAACTATTTACTTCCAAAGATTTTCCAAAACATAAAATATTTTTAAATCCTCAACCTCCATTCTTCTTTGGCTTTTCAATCTTGTTCCAATTTACCAGATGAACACTTTCTTTCACTTTTTTTCCAGTCCACAAAAAACTGAACATCCTCCTTCTAATTCTATCTAAAATACTTTTAGGAATCTTAGCCATAGAAATCCAATAAATAGAAATGCTTTCCAAGACTGATTTTACAAGTATAAACCTGCCCCCTAAAGTGAGTCATCTATGACACCAATTTGAGACTCTTTTCTCCAATTTTATAAGCAAAAATCTCCAATCATTTTACAGAGTAACAATTGGGTTTAATAAAGAACCCCAAATATTTAAAGCCATCATCTAAATATTTCACCTCATAAGGTAAGAAATATTTCGATTGAGATAAATCCTCCCTAGACCAACCTAATTCTAAAAATTGTGACTTATGAGAACTAAAGGTCATCCCTATATCATTGCAAAACAAATTAAGTGCATCCTTTAAAATTTTCCATTCTATCAATGATCCTTTTCCAAATAAGAAAATATCATCCACAAAAAGAAAATGAGTAATTATAACTCCATTTGCTACTGAGACTCCTTCAATTTTACCATCTTCAACAAGCTTAAGAAGAATTCTACTAAGACCTTCAATTATAATTAAAAATAACAGAGGAGAAGGAGGACAACCTTGCCTTAAGCCTCTAGAGCTTCTAAAGATACTAGAGGGGCTACCATTAATTAGGAGAGAGAAATTCATTGAGCTAACAAACCCCATAATCCAATCAGTAGCTTCCAAACTCAGACCAATCTGTACTAGAACTAGTCTAAGAAATTTCCACTCAACCCTATCATAAGCTTTCATCATATCAAACTTCAAGACCAATGCTTTTGATTTCTTTATATTTATACTATGCAAAGTCTCTTGATCTACTCCAATTGCATCAGTAATCTCCTGTTCTCCAAGAACCCAAACTGCTCCTTTGCTATACCTTTTGAGAGAAAATATTTGATTCTATAAGCAATGATTTTTGTAATTACCTTGTACATCAAATTACACAGATAAATGGGTCTAAATCTTGCAAAGGACTCAGTCTTTTCATTTTTCGGAATAAGACCTACAAAAGTAGCATTGAGAACCCCAATTATCTTCCCCTTTAACATGGATTCCTTTACCACTTCTAACAATTTAGGTCCCAAAAGATCGAAAAATTCCAAGAAAAATTCAAGATTCCAGCCATCCAGCCCAGGGATTTTTGAAAAAGCAAACCCTTTCAAAGTGGTCAGCAACTCGAATAACAGGAAAGGGGCACCGTTTCTCTCCCCCTCTTCCAAAGAAAAGGGTATAGGATAAGCTTGAATAACTTCCAACTAATGAACAATAGAAATATGCACTTGAGCTTTAAAAATATTTTGAAAATATAAGACAACTTCCTTTTCTAAATCCTTCTGACTAGTAGCCAAATAACCATCGTAATCCTCTCTCTTTCAGGGCCTCTAAATATAATTAACTCCAACTGTAATGACTCTTTTATGTAAGAAATTTTTTGTATATATGAAGTAAAATTCATATTTTTGTAAGATCTGCAAGTAAGAAGTTTCATTTACAACAATTTAGTTTAGAATTTTCTTTATGCAAGGAATAAAACTGGTAAATAGACGACATAATAGAAACTCGCATACAGCATAATAATGACTTAGTTTAGATTTTTCTTGATGCAAGAGTAAACTGGTAAATAGGAAGTATAATAGAAACAAAAAAATTGATTACAATATTTACAAATAAATCAACTAGTAAAATGCATACCTCAGCCTCAAGTTCTGGTTGATTTAGTCCCTTGCTCCTTTGTCCTTGTCCTTTCCCAAGCTGTCCAAAACTAAATATTTTCCTCCTAGCCAGCTAGGAATAGCCTCTTTGGCTCCCTAGCTCCAGGAATCCTTGTGGTTTCTTGGCCCCCGAGCCCAAATTTCCCAACAACAGCAGTGCCCAAGTAAAAATCCCCTAAAACAATTTTTCCTTGCAATCTCCTCCTTTTTCCCTCCTTATTCTATAATTTTCCAACAAAAAAAGACCCCCTTCCAAGTCCTCTTCCCTCTTCCTTATCATCCTCTCTCGAATCCCCCTCCCTCATTAAATTCCCAACTGCCTTATCCTCTCATTAATTCCCTCACCTACCATTAAATAATAAAATAGTAAAAAAAATCAATCTAATTATTTAAATAATTAATCTAATTTACCCTAAATAAATTATAATCATTAATTAATAAAATTGGGTTGTTACATACACTCACCCTTCAAGAAACTTCATCCTGAATTTATAGTAATTTACAATACAAGGGAAATAAAACGTGATTCATACATCTAGATTAAATAAGTAACATCATCAATTTAAAACTCTTATACATACAAGTGTACTTGTGATAGGCATGCATGCGTAGCTAGCACATACATGAATCACACGTGTACTAATGACAATAATTTATCACACCTAAAGTAATTATTGTATGTGTCCAATCCAATCAACAATGCCATTAATTTTATAAAAAATAGTAAACCATTTAAAATATTTGCAAAATCCCTCAATTATAATAATTTAACACAAGCAACATTCACTGAGATAATTGTAGTTCATTTACGCATATATATATATAAACGAGAGGAAATCAAGAAATTATACTATAAGGTGAAAACTCCACAAACTCTCAACTACTTCTAGTCATCCTTCCTTCCTAACCTACTTCCATCTTCCATCCATATCCTTCCTTTGCTAGACTATCTTGGAGCATCAACTATATTGACCTAACTCCATATAGAACCTGTAAGCAGAAGTGTCAACTCTCTTGACCAAGCCTCCCCAGCAAGAAACTAGAAGTCATCATCACATGTCTAGGGGAGTGTGAACTAACATTGTTCTCCCATTAGGCCAGGTTTCAGAGGATACACGGTGGGAAATGCCTCCACCCCTCCTAATAGAACTAGGGTTAACACCCTACTATGGACCATACATTGGCACTGTGTTGCTAGGAAATTTGTCATCGTATATTTAGTTTCAAGCAGTCTCGCCACCTGAAAAACCTGCACTTGTCGACATATCATAACAATGCATTTGATCCAACATAATTTAACATACAAAGATTCATACCATATTGTTTCTCGGTCAATGTTCACGACATCAACCTTTTCTTGTCATTATCCTTTGGTTATTTCATAACCCATTGACCTGTAGATTAGTCTCTAACACAAAATCATACATATCTATGCATTATTATCATGTAAATGCATTTAATCATATCCTCATTTCGGTATCCACGTACCAACAACTTTAAATGTACAAATTTTCAAGCCAGAAATAGGTTGCATAATATCCATCATAATTCAAATAACAATAAACATTCATAGAATTGACATTCACATAGGTCCATATGTCTAAAAATTCAAGTGTATCATTAATATTTCCATAGTTAATAAACAAATAAAATACAATTAGGCCTTAAGTAATTATAGTTGTCTAAGTCAAAAGGTGGCATTACATACACCCAACCTTCGGGAAACATATTCTAGAGGTGAAAAAAAATGATGGATGATCTCATCGTAAGGTCTCTACATCCTCCCAAGTAGCAGATCATGTGCTATACTAGTCCAATTGGGCCTTCACTTGGTTAGAATTATGTTGAGGCTAATAATACATTAAGTGGACACCCTTATTCAGTAGGCCTTCACAGTGTCGAACTCAAATTTTATTACCGCTTGTGATTTGATTAATGTTAAGACACGCTTCTCTTACAGGGTTATTCTACCTAAGCTCCATGTATGATTCCAATATTTAAGGTATAGCTTGTTGGTTGACTACCAATTAAAACCTTAGCTTATTATTGGTTTTTTTTAGGTGAAGTGATTTTTTATATTGAGATTTATATAAATTTCATTATGTCGTGCATATAACCCCACCTGGAATATCTTGATAATTAAAACCCATTACTACTAACTTGATTATCACTCTAGCTTGAGTGATACCATGCACACGCCATCACAAAAGTTTTCCATGCCTATGAATATTGACTAAGATATTGTCATACGATCATTACATGGGGCATACATTTTAAGGGTTCTTTGGTTGCCATTCTTAACTAGTCATATTCTTGTTAGGTCGTAAAGATTAGATCTTGACAAGGTAAATGTCAATGATGTGATTCTCTTATCATAGTCAAGGTACACATGCTTTCTAACTACAAAAGTAATTTGACCATGTTTTAGTGAGCACCCCCAAGTCAAGACTAAGTTTTCTACTAGGGTTCATTCCATGCTCTACAATTACTTGACTTTAAAGTCTTCTTTTCTCACATTTGAACTTCACATGTGTCAAATTTTATATCCTCTATATCTACATGATACTTACTACCACTGGTCTATAGCCCTTTCTTAGTGCATCACCAACACCTTCCAAGTTCATTCCTCTCACTAACAACCTATCATGTATTTATATATGTCATTTATCTACTAT
>JZKD02S2096853.1:154752-166455 GCA_000966675.3 Picea glauca
AAAAAAAAAAAAAAATAAAAAAATCCTTGATATGTTTTTTTTAGATCTAATACATGCAAAATAAGTGTCTCATTTATCTTTAACATGATTAAAAAAAATTGTTTATTATATTTTTTTTACATACATGAGTGTAGCTCATTTAATCTTAAATGTTTTATTTTGTCTATGTCCCTGGCAAGTAAGTATCATTATAGGTAAACCATGTGGGTTTGAAGAGGCATCTAGGATCTTCTCTTTCTACATATTTTCTCACCCTTTTGGATTTTTCTGGATAGTCTCCTAGGGTTTTCTTGGATTGTTTCTAGGTTATTTCCAAGGGTTTTAGAGGTCATTTCTAGGTTTTTTTTTTGTTTATCAGTGGAAATTTCAGGGTTTTCTTGGTTGTTCAAAGGTTTTAATAACGATTGTACGTTATGAGTTGTTTCAGGGAACAATTTGCATATCCTTCAATCATGTGAGTGGTTAAGCCCTAGGTTTCAATTTTGAAACCGTGCTCTGATACCATATGTAATGCTCTCTCTTTCAGGGCCTCAAAATATAATAAACTCCTACTGTAATGACTCATTTATGTAAGAAATTTTTTGTATATATGAAGCAAAATTTATATTTCTGCAAGATCTGCAAGTAAGAAGTTCATTTACAACAATTTAGTTTAGAATTTTCTTTATGCAAGGAATAAAACTAGTAAATAGATGGCATAAAAACAACTCGTATACATCATAATAGTGACTTAGTTTAGATTTTTCTTGATGCAATAGTAAACTGGTAAATAGACAGTATAATAGCAACAACAAAAGGCAGTATAATAGCAACAACAAATTGATTACAATATTTACAAATAAATCAACTAGTAAAATACATACCTCAACCTCAAGTTATCGTTGATTTATTCCTTACTCCATTGTCTTTGTCCTTGCCCAAACTGCCCAAAAGTAAATATTTTCCTCCCATCCAGCTAGGAACAGCCTCTCCAACTCCCTAGCTCCATGAATCATTGCAGTTCCTGGCCCCCAAGCCCAAATTTCCCGGCAACAACAGTGCTCAATTAAAAATCCCCCAAAACAATTTTTCCTTGCAATCTCCTCCTTTTTCCTTCTTCCTTGTTCCTTAATTTTCCCAAAAAGAAGACCCTCTTCCAAGTCCCCTCCCCTCTTCCTTATCCTCCTCTCTTGAATCCCCCTCCCTCATTCAATTCTCAACTGCCTTATCCTCTCATTAATTCCCTCACCTACCATTAAATAATAAAATAGTAAAAAGATTCAATCTAATTATTTAAATAATTAATCTAATTTACCCTAAATAAATTATAATCATTAATTAATAAAATTAGGTTGTTACAACCATCCTCCTTTATGATTTCCCAAATAGTACAGTATTTTCTTGTCTTCTATAGTTGGCATAGGAATGAGAAAAAATTGTATTCCTCTCTCCAGAAGCAAGCCAAGTAACTCTACTTTTTTGTCTCCAAGTCTCCTCCTCTTGCTTTAACAATTCCAATTTTCTTTTCTCTTTCTCTGCAACCAGAACCCTATCAACTTCTCCCTCAAAACCCCAAGAAAAGTAGAGTAAATATTTTCCAAGTCCACTTCAAGCTGGACTAATTCCTCTTTTGATTTAAGCTTCTTGTTCCTCTCCCATTTAATGACCAAAGATTTCATCATTTTTAACTATTATACTAGTTTTTCCATTGGGGAAGAAACCTCTGAGACCATTAACTTTTGCCAATTTGGTCGCACTAGAAACACAAATTCAAGATCATTTAACCAATCTGAATTAAATTTAAAAGGGAGCTTAAGATTTTCCTGCTCTTGGTCAAATTGTAAAACCACAAGAATATGATCAGATAATTTAACATTTACCACCCATGACCTATACCTGAGACTTGAAACCACCATCTTTTCACTGATTAAAAAGCAATCCAACCTCTTTGCAACATAGTCATGTTTCCCTCTTCCATTCCTCCATGTCAACAATAGATTAATTAGTTCTACATCAATTAACACTTCTTCCTATAACAAAATATTAAAGAAGGAAGCCAACAGATCATTTCTAGCAGAACAACCCCAAACTTCCCTCATAGAAACTGTGAAATTCAAGTCGCCTCCCAAAATTAAATGAGAATCCTCCAGTAAAGTAATTAAACCAAGATAAAATAAGATTAAAAAAATTAATTCGCAAGGAATAGAACTCAATAGTCTACTGCACCTAGCCCTCCATTAATTACACCTTGAGAGATTTGATCCCTCTCGGCTCTTCTTAGAAATGGAGTTAAGATGAATCTATGTTGATATCTACCACACTTGATTGCACAAAAAAATATCAATATAGTAATGAACTGGTTGACAATGATTAAGAATAAAGAAGGCTTGCCATTTTATTTTTTAAACAATATCAAATTACTAAAATACATTTTAAAAGTATACAAAATTAATAAATTATAATGTAAATCAAATTCATAAATGTTATAATTGATCATTTAAATATTTGCATAGTTGTGATGTAAAATGAGCTGACTACAAAGTCTTCAAGAAGACAATTTGATTTTTGATGAATGTGTGTGTGTGTGTGTGTGTGTGTGTGTGTGTGTTACATATAACATATGTTATATGTAACATATGTTACATACTGTTACATATATTGTAACATATGTTATATGTATTACATATAACATATGTTATATGTATAACATATAACAGCCTGAGTGGGCCTAATGGTTAAGACCTTGTGTTTTAAGTTCAAATCCGGTGGGTAGGGTATGTATACCTCTGTAGACTTTACCAACAATTATTATTATTATATATACAAAATTAATCAATTAATTGTGTTAATGTACATTAATAAATTAAGATAGATTGTCTCTTCTTCAAATTTAATTAAATACTTTATTTTAAATTACAATTAGTTCATAGATAAATAAATAAAAATTATTTCAAATATACAACTACAAAAATAATTGATTGAAAATGTTTTTTAATTAATTAATAGGTAAAAATATCATATTAAAACTTATAATTTAATTAAACATTGTTCTTAATTAATTAATAAATAAGATTAGAGTAAATCACAATAAAATTTATAATTTTAAATATGAGAGTGAAAGATTTATTAGATAAAAACATATATATTTATAATATATATGTTTTTTCTAATAAATCACCCTACCTCACCTTCATATCCTCACCTATTTTGAATATGAAAAATGTTTTTACTCTTCCAAAAGTAAATATGGAAAATGCTATATAACACGTTAAACAAACCTTGCTTCTTTATGATAATATCATAGTCCTACCATCAAAAAAGCAAAGATCATATTCCTACCATCAAAAAAGCAAATGGTCTAGATTATATTCCATAGAATGTTATTAATTTCAATTTCAACTTTTTAAAATAACTTTGCAATATGAGCTATTATTCCTATTCTCTTCCAAATCGTGTTTAATCAAATTTAATTAACAATATTAACAACAATACTATGCCTAGATGACATGCTTGTAAGTAATATTTTAAGGTAATTATGCATAGGAATAGTGTCTAGCCTTAGCAATGGTAGTGATCATATGTAATTCAATAAATGGTATGTAATTCATTGTAGTTTTACGTATTGGAATAGTAAAGAACTACTATGAATTACTAAAGTTAGGGACATTGTTTTCCATATCTTTTATATAATTAGTTTTAAACAATATTGTTTTTGTTTGACATAAATCTTTGAAAATGGTAGTGGTCAAATATTTAATTCAATAAATAATATAGCTCGATACAAATTTTCAAATTTAATATTATAAAATAGAAGAGAAAAATTGGTTTGCATGTTAAAAGAGTAATAAAATATATTCTCATCATCTTGTTTTCCATAAATTTAAAATAGTTTTTTTATTATATATTCTTAATCATCATATTTTACATAAATTTAATATTATATTTTTTTATTATATATTTTTTTTATGAAGATTATTTTCGACATATATTCACATAACTAAGTAATTGTAATATAAATAACAATATAATATTAATTTTATATTTTTCTTAGTAATATTGTATTTCTCTATTACTCTTAGTAATATTGTATTTCTCTTTGTTAATCTCTTCCAAATAGTTGTATTATATTAAAAACATGTGTAAATAAAAATATAATATTAACTTTTTATTTCTCTTAGTAATATTGTATTTCTCTATTTCTCTTAGTAATATTGCATTTCCCTTTCATAATCTCTTTCAAATAGTTCTACTATATTAAAAACAATCATGTTTATGTATCTATCCAACTTAAGTTCATTTGAGTCATTGTTTCCATGTCTTTATATGATTAATCTTGAAATAATATTTGATGTTTTTATATGATTAATCTTGAAATAATATTTATTTGATTATTTAATTAAAGATTGTCTATTATTAACAATAGTTGAAGTAGGAGTGGTAGGTGCAGGGGGAGTTATCTATGATTTAGATAGACAAAAGGTAGCTGGATTTTTCTGGGGTTTGGGGAAAACTACCAACAACAGAGCATAAACTCTAGCAGTGTACATGGGTTTAAAATTAGCCCACGCGCGAAGCATCCGAAATCTAATGGTGCTAGGGAACTCTGAAATAGTCATAATGGATCTTCTGGGCCCCTCAACCTCCACAGCTCATCCTCCCAATGGTCTTTGCTCGTGAATAAACACCCTGAAACAACACTTCATCAGTTTACGCTTTTTTCATATCCTCCACGCTCAAAACGCCAAGGCAAATAACCTAGCTAGAGCTACAAAATCCCTAGAACAAAGCCACCTAGTCACCTATCAAACCTCCTCTTATGATTGGTTACCTTAACTACGCCAGTCTGACTGGCCTCCCACTCACAACTAAGGACTTCTCCCTTCAGCCCCCTTTTTCTACCATATCCCCCCCTCTCACTAGACCTCCTCATCGCTCCCCTAACCACCCTTTCTCCCCTCCTTCTCCCGCTTCCCCCTTTCCCTGTCCCTCGTGGACTTCTCCTCCCCCTTCCCCTTCCCTGAATGGCGCCCCCCTCTCCTTGGCACACGACCCCCTTCCTTATCCCACATGCCTCCATTCCTACTCCCCGTGTCTGATCTCCAACTTCTTGTACTCACCTTTAACTCCGTGAATCCTCACATGCCTTCCCTGATGATCAGTCACAAACCTATGGTGTCACCTCTATTTTTTCATCATGCACAAAGTCACTTATTCTTGTGGGCGATCCTCGCTCTCTTTTCCCTCAAGGGAACGTTGCTTCATCACTCATGGCTACGCTATCTATTACCCAACGTTTTTGCTTGGCTCTTCAGAACGTTTGACTTCCATTCAGATCGACATCTCTTCTCTGCTCATTCTATCTGCGTCCATCGTTTCTTCAGCCTCTGCTCAGTTTGTATGCTCGGCGCCTGCTTGACTTCTCTGCTTCTGAGTCTCTACACCAACATGAGGTGAAGGTCAAGAGCACCCTACTCTTGTCCGAATTGTATTTTAGAGGAGCTTTTAGAGCAATTTTGAGCGCTACGCACAAATGTTAGAAGAGCGAAGGAGCGTACAGATGCTCGCCACCGAGAATTCCAGCGAGAGAACCAGGGGGATTCATGAGGAGTTGGAAGGCATGCAAACACAACTGCATCAACAGGAAACTCGCCATAATCAAGAACTAGCGATAGCCTTAAGGGGAATTAACATAAACACGAGACAACTTGGGGTTGTCACATAGCATTTGGCAAACCCACAACAACCAAAGAATTATGTTGGCTCTGGCGAGTCTCGACTCCCATCCACCTTTCATTTAATAGCCAGTAACGACCATCACTCGGTTCCCTCGGCAATAGGACATGTAGGCCTCCACCACGCAGAGGCAAATCTAGCAGGGCGACAGGCGGAACAACATGACGATCCTAAGTTTTCTCTAAATCACTAATCAAGTTTTAAATGAACTGTAAATTTTTGTTATTTTTGAACTTGTATGTCGCTATTTTTACATGGCAGAATTGCATCTCTTATGGACTGGCCGATACAATTTCTATAGACCCCCATAGACAGTTAAGCTCTAATGGAAGCAGCAGAGGTTCTCCCACCCTGCCATATGTAACTTTTGAACTTTTGTTGTTCTTTTTTTAATACAAAATCCTCCAACCGTTTCTTTAAAAAAAAAAAACAAAGTTGAAGTGTATCTTGAACATTGTTTTTTATATGTCTAATATTAAAATACTAGTCATTTACTTAAAGATTTTATATAGAGTTTCCCAATCTTGTTTCATTAAATTTACATTAACAACAATATTAAGAACAATAATTTGCTCTTCTAACTCCAAACGGTGTTTTATCAAAATTATATATTAACAATAATGTATTTATCCAACTTAAAATTTTAATTGAAATATTATTTTCTATATTTTTTTATACTTAATTTTAAACCCATATTAATTTACCTACTCCATCTATTATTTTCATTTTCCTCAGGAAATATACATTTTGATAGTAATTGAGGAAATAAACACTTTGATAAGTCATTATCCATTACCAATGAAAATTAACATAAATAAAAGTGCCACTTGATTAACAAAATAAAAAGTGCCACTTAATGTCTATTGGTAAAGGCCATTACAAGGAAATATATTGAACCCTGCAAAAAAAATTACAGAGGTTGACGAGAGCTCTTTGCTCTTTGATATATTTTGTGACAGTGCCCCATATGGTTTTCAGTGACAAATCGGTCTCTGAAAACCATATAATCCGGACGAGGTTCTGCCACTTATATTTTCTTCGTAATGTCAGCGACATGCAGGACTCCTTTTTGTACAGGGGTCTGGACTTTGAACCCATTCTTGCCAGGTCAGATGTATTATTGGCAAGTTGCAAGAGACTGTGCTGACATGTCAAATGACATACTGGTTGTGTTATCAGTTAGTGGGTGGCGAAGCTTCTTGGATGCTTGAGCTTTGGGAGCTGGCAAGTCAGCTCAACCTTCCAGATTGCATGGTATGCCGATGATGGAGTATATTGTTAAGATATTTGGTTATATAAAATTACTAGTTCTAAATTATAGTGATAATAGTCTGATAACATACTTAAAAACTATAGTGGTAGCAGTCTAATAACATTACCATATACCAAACAATTATATACTCGAACTAATTACTAATTACTAATAGTTAACCTCTATTATTAAAAATTTCTTAAAGTTTTGAGAAAACATTATATTAAAATTATTATTTTGAAAAATAATAATATTTTTAATAAATTTTTCAATTTAAGTATTTAAATTTTGGATTGGTTAAAAGATTGTGATGTGATGTAATAACTCTTATGTATTAATTATTTCTTATATTTTAGAAAAAAAATCATTTTAAAATTTTAAAAAATCAAGAGTTTTACATATAGGGATATGGGTATAATTTTTGCTCACTGTTAATTTATGTCAGTGACACTCCCTACCATCCTTAATTTATGCCACTAACACTCCACGCCATTTCCATCCACTCCCACCTATTCAAGTGTATTAAACAAATATTCAACAATATTAAAAAAAAATACAACAATATTTAATAATTACGTACTAATAGTTCCATACACAACATGGTTTAAATCAATAAAAACAACTCCAATCACACGAGCAACATACCTAGGAGCAAGAGAATCACATGTATCTAGAGAAAAAATTGCTTCAGTAGCAAGTTAAGACTTTATTGTTGGAATTTTGGTGACAACGAATTCCCAAGATTAAGTTTTTAGATCCTATGATTCAGTGTTGGTTGTAACTAATGAGACCAAATTAGAATATGGGTGAGAGCGCATTCAATAGTCAATTCTTATGTAACTGTGTATTTCTATATATTCATTTTATGCCCGTAGAGGCTGAGTGTGAGATGAATGGGTAAGCTACTGTAATCTCCATGATCTGAATAATAAGACAACCGATACCTCTGCTTGGTGGATGTAGCCCAACATTTGGGTGAACCATGTAAATTCTTGTGTTTTGATCTATTCTGTAAAGTTTTCTTTACATACTAGATCATGTTTTAATGGTAGTTAATTAACAATTGGTATCAGAGGGTGAGGAGGCCGCGCATTAGTCAAATTTGATGAGGAGGTCGTGCATCAGTCAAATTTAGAGAGGAGGTTGTAGACTGGAAAGACTTCGCTGGAAATTGAGGTTGTTTATTGTTCGCTAAAGGAGTCGCACGCTCAAGAGCACTGCTCGTTGGAACACTGGAAGGGCCACGTCAAATTGTGCACACAGTGTTCCCGTGGACAAAGCTAGTTGGAGAAGAGGGTGTCGGGGGAAACAAGTTCTTGGAGGAGCAGCATGAGTGAAACCTGTGCAAGGTGCGTCGATTTCCGCATCGTCGCAGAGCTCTCCTCTTGGAAGGTGCGACGTCCTACTAGCTTGACTTCCTTCATCTCGAAATCCTGAAATCGTCACAGTTCACCTCCTATGACAGGGGTGACGACCACCTGAAATTTTCGCAACCAAGCTGCATGGTACAATGCGATGACCTATTAAAGCTCGTCGCTCCATTGTTGTATCAAAAGAGGTGATGATCCTATAACTAGTTCATTTCAAACTTTTCATATTTATTGTTTTCAATCCGTGGCCATATGTGCACGAGATTTTATGACTTCTTTTTATCTAGGTGGATATTGGTGGCCACCCACCTATTCCACTTGGACCCCCACTATTGCTTCTTTCAGTTTTTCAGTTTCCGCACAGTTTACTATTTTTAGCAGTTTTTCGGGTTCTGAACTTCAGTAGCCGTTTTGAGACCCTAAACGACGTTTTTTGGGAAAATGGAGGAGCAACATAGATATTCCTTCGATGTTTCTCACATCAAAAGTGTATTCCTCATATAGATATTTCTAACGAGGTATTGCATCAAACAGAGATTGTATGCCAAAGTTACGACCCCAGGAAGTTGATGTACCAATTTACCCAAACGGGGCCCATAGTCTTGGTGTTTCATCTCCTAGGGTTAGGTCTTTGGATGTTTAGGGTTTTCCATTGTTTCTCAATAGTAAATATGCCTTCGAACCTCATTGTAACACAGTTCAGAGGCCAGTAGCCACCACATCTCTTCTCAGAGATAAGCTACCAATGCCCTAGCTAGTTTATTTACATTTTGTCTGTAAGCATATTTCAGTCATTTAATATTAATAAAATGAAGTTTTATTTCCGCTGCATCTTTGTGTTTATGTGTATTTCTTTATTTCATTGTGTTCCTGTATAAATATGGATCAGTGGTATCAGAGCGGTCTACTCGTTCTTGATCCTTCTTTGCATGTCCCCAACAAGGTCAAGGTATAAGGAGTTAGGGCTCGATTTGGTTGAACCTTTCCAAGATGAGCCTCGCAAACCCCGACGGTCGCCCACAGGGAACGAAAAGAAAAATGAGGGAGCAGGAGATCCTATCAAAATATTTCTCGAGGAGGCCCTCGAGAAACAAAGGAACGCGATGATGGACAACTTTGCCCAGATCCTTTAACGACTGCCCATTAGCGGCGCATCTACATCCAACAGCCACTCTGTAGGCACCACTCCTTTTAAGATACAAGTAAACTTTGGCATTCCCATATTTGAGGGCCAAATAGATGAAGATGTCATTGATAGATGGTTGAATCTGTTAGAAGGATATTTCTCGGTTCATGACTTTTTCGACCGAGAAAGGATTATTTTTTCACTCTTCAAATCTACCACCCGTGTTAAGGACTAGTGGGAAACCTACTAGGAGAAACAAGGCGAGGGGGAACCCTCTCTGTTCTTGGTCGCACCCACTTGGAATTATTTCCGAGACGCAATCAAGGAACAATATTATCTCGTGGGGAGCTATGAGGACAAATACATACAATGGACTACGATGCGGCAGCAAAGGGACCAAGATGTGCATGAGCTGACGAATCTGTTTCATACCCTACGCACAAAGTTGGGTATCAAAGATTCCGAGAAACATTTGGTGTTAAAGTACTACATTTTCCTGCACATATACATTCAGGAGGAAATGGAGTTCCTCGACATCTCCTTGCTTGGTGCGACATACCGGTATGCTGCCAAGATTGAGCAGAAGTTCAAACAGAAAAAGAGAGACTTTGGGTCTGCGAATTAGAAGTAAGGGAAAGGTACCCCCAAAATGAAGAACAAAGGATAAAGCCAAGGCGGGGCGGCCTAGGGAAACCTGCCAAAGCCACAAGCAAAGAACAACACCACGAAGCCAAAAAAGGACATGGGGAAGTGGTGTGAGTTCCATAAGAGCTCCACTCACAACACAAGTGAGTGTCGGGCCAATCAGTCACTGGTAGCTGAGTTGAAGGCTTCTGAATCGGATGCATGCTCTAACTCTGAACCAGAACCCGATAAGGGGAATGACAGGGAGAAGCAGATTATCGATGCGGATCCCAACACCACCATTGCCACCACGAAGATCCAGAAGGATGAACCAGAAGATCCAAAGGAGCCAAAGCACCTCTTCCATTCCAAGATGTGGGTAAAGGGTTCCCCGTTGCAGTTTATTGCCGACAGTGGGAGCCAGAAGAACCTCATCTTAGTAGAGGTCGTGAAGCGGTTGGGCTTGTTGACCACAGCACACCCACAACCATACACCATTGGGTGGCTGCACCAAGGACATGACCTTCGCGTCAGCCAACAATGTCACCTCCCCTACAACATCAAGCCCTTCATGGATGAGGTATTATGTGACATTTCTCCTCTTGATGTTTATGATGTATTATTAGGCCAATCGTACTTGTGGAAGCGACATGTTGTGTATGAGTCCAGGCCTCGTGTTGTTATTATTACTTTGGGCAATAAGATGTACAGGATACCGGAGATAACACCACCTACCGCCATCTCTTTGGTTACTGCAAAACAATATAGTAAGCTCATTTCCAAAACCAGGAAATTTGTTTTCCTGATGATCCGCCCTCGGGGCAAGAAGAAGATTGTGGCCACGACCTCCAGACAGGGCCCCTCTGCACGAAAAAAACAGATGGATAAGGTCATGGAGGAGTATGAGGAAATCTTCACCTCCCTTGCAAGGGTGCCTCTACACTGTCAGGTCAAGCACCCGATCGATCTCACCCCAGGTGCGCCTCTTCCCAATGGACCAATCTATCGGCGCTCTATTCTGGAGAATGATGAAATCAAGAGGCAGATTCAGGAGCTGTTGCAGAAAGGTCACATACGACCGAGTTTATCGCCCTATGGGAGCCCGATCGTGTTGGTGTAGAAGAAGGATGGGACTTGGAGACTCTTTATTGACTATCGAGCGTTGAACAAGATCATTGTTCGGAACAGGTACCCGATCCCACAAATTGATGACCTTCTAGACCAACTCAAGGGGGCGAAATATTTCAGCAAGATCGACTTGAATTCTGGGTATCACCAGGTACCAATCGAACCCTCTGATGTGTGGAAGACTACCTTCAAATCCAAGGAGGGCATTTTCTAATGGTTGGTCATGCCTTTTGGGTTGAGGAATGCCCCTGCAACCTTTATGAGGCTAATGGACGACATCTTGCAGCCATTCACCAACTCATTTGTAGTGGTGTACTTGGATGACATTCTGATTTTCAGCTAGACTTGGGAAGAGCACCTCCACCACATCTGATAGGTCCTCCAAACACTGCGACAACACAAGTTGTGTGCCAATTTGGAGAAGTGCACTTTTGGCATGACCCAGGTTCAGTATCTGGGATACATTATTGATGAGCGGGGGGTGCATGTGG
>JZKD02S2096853.1:166505-180242 GCA_000966675.3 Picea glauca
ATTATTGATGAGCGGGGGGTGCATGTGGATCCAGCCAAGATCCAATTCATTTAGGATTGGCCAGCCCCAACCACCCTAATAGAGCTCTGCAGTTTTTTGGGTCTTCCCAATTTCTACCGCAGGTTCGTGTTGGGATTCTCTCATGTCACTTGGCCCTTGAGTCAAGTCACCAAGGGAGGAGCGAAAGAAAAATTATTTTGGTCTGAATCTCAACAGAAGGCATTTAGAGAGTTGCCACATCGCCTCTTATCTACACCAGTGCTCACATTACCAGACTTGCAACAACCATTTGAGATCGAGACAGATGCCTTTGACTATGCTATTGGGGCAGTCCTTACTCAACATGGGTATCCAGTGGCATATCACAGTGAGACTCTTTCCGACACAGTTTGGAAGTATCCCACTTATGACAAAGAGATGTATTCCATTGTGCAGGCTTTCCAACAATGGAAGCATTGCATTTTTGGAAAGGAAACAAACATCCACACAAACCACGGACCCCTAAAGTTCATATAGACACAAGGGAAGTTGCAGAACGATCACCATCAGAAGTGGTCCACATACTTGCAACAGTTTCATTTGAACATTAAGTACAAAAAAGGCAGCACCAATAATGTTGCAGACTTCCTTAGCCGACCACCTATCATGGCGCTAACCACTGTGCTCAACTCTTGTGGGCACGAGACTTTTGATTGGTCGCTTCTCTACACAAGTGATCCAGAATTTGGCCACACATACAATACGCTCTTGGAGGGTAAGCAAGTTCCTAATTTTCACCTCCAGGATGCCCTGCTATGTCACCTGTGACACCTTTGTGTTCCTTCAAGAAAGCATGCCAAGATGATTTGGGATGTACACTACAATTGGGTCATTGGGCATTTCAGGGTCGAGAAAATCGTGGCATTATTGCAAAATTATTTCTATTATCTGAACCTTCGATAGGATGTCAGGAAGTACATCAAGTCTTGCACTGCTTGCGCCATTGTCAAACCAACCATCAAGAAGCAAGGCCTCTATACTCTGTTTCCTACCCCTAGTCGGCCTTGGGAATCCATCTCCATGGATTACATGTCGGACCTTCCTTTTACTAAGCCTGGAAATGACTTTGTTTTTGTGGTCGTCGATAGATTCTCAAAGATGTCCATTATGATGGACTGCAAGAAAAATATCACAGCAGAAGCCATTGATAAACTTTTCTTTGAACGAGTGTTGGTACACTTTGGGATCCCACAGTCTATCATGTCAGATTGGGACAGTAGGTTCCTCAGTACATTTTGGTCTAGCCTCTGGTCGATGTTGGACACCAAGCTCACCAAGTCCACGACTTTCCATCCGCAAACTGATGGCTAGATAGAGGTCGTCAACCAGATGATCGTGCATATTCTCCGCATGTACAACTCAAAGCATCGACGCACATGGGATGAGAGCCTCCCCTATGTACAACACAGCTACAACCGAGCTCTCCATAGCTCGACCAATCACAACCCATTTCAGGGGGGCTTGGGATTCCATCCACTATGTCTCATTGACGTAGCCATGCCATTTGCGGCTACTCGGGCAGATTCAACTCTGAAGCTGACAATGCAAACAACTTCATTGAGTGCATTCAGCAAATCCGCCAACAGGTTCATGACATCTTAGATAGATCCAATGCTAAGTACAAGGAGCGACAAGATCAACATTGGGTGCCACACAACTTCTAGGTGGGCAAACAAGTGTGGTTACATTTGCAAAAGGAGAGCCTCGCTGGACCCCACCGCAAGCTTCGCCCGCTTCGATATGTGCCATACACCATCACCAAGGTTGTAGGGGACAATTCCTTTGAGCTCATTATTCCACCATTCCTTGGTATGCACCCAATGTTCAATGTGGACCGCCTTCGACCCTACTTTCCACCTCTACTAGACACATCTGACATGGCAGAACAACGCACACCAACAGAGTTAAATCTAGACTGCCTGGAACAATCCACAACTGATCAGATCATGGATACACAGATCAAGTGCACTCGACAACAAAGGATACTGCTCTATCGAGTTGTCAAAGCAGGCCAACTCCTTCACCAAGGCAAGTGGCTCACCAAGGACCAAGTTTAGCAGAAATTTCCTCATCTCATGGAGGAATTCAATGCAATGGGCACCATTGCTTCCTAAGGGGGAAGGAATGATTCAGGTGGATATTGGTGGCCATCCACCTATTCCACTTGGACCCCCACTATTTCTTCTTTCATTTTTCAGTTTCCGCACAGTTTACTATTTTTAGCAGTTTTTTGGGTCCTAAACTTCCGGAGCCTTTTTGAGGCCCTAAACGACGTTTTTTGGGAAAACGGAGGAGCAACATCGAAACATCAAAAGTGCATTCCTCAGATAGATCTTTCTAATGAGGTATTGAGTGCATCAAACAGAGATCGTATGCCAAAGTTACGACCCTGGGAATTTGATGTACAAATTTACCCAAACGGGGCCCATAATCTTGGTGCTTCATCTCCTAGGGTTAGGTCTTTGGATGTTTAGGGTTTTCCATTGTATCTCAATAGTAAATAGGCCTTCGAGCCTCATTGTAACAAAATTCAGAGGCCAGTATCTACCACATCTCTTCTCATAGATAAGCTATCGGCTCCCTAACTAGTTTATTTCCATTTTGTCTATAAGCATATTTCAGTCATTTGTTATTAATGAAATGAAATTTTATTTCCGTTGCATCTCTGTGTTTATGTGTATTTATGTATTTCATTGTGTTCCTGCATAAATCCGGATCATCTTTTCCAGAATATTGTCACAACGATTCTGATTATGATGCTTCTTTGTGATGGTTGAAACCCTAAGTCTTTATTTTACTCTTTTAAAACTTTTTCCATCTCTGCAATAGAGTTGGTATTCTAGATGGAAAAAACGCAGAGTGATAAATTTGAAATTGAAAAGTTAAATGGCAAAAACAATTTTGAAATTTGGAAGGTGAAGATGCACGATCTTCTCGTACAACAAGGCGTGGTGAAGGTGCTTTTGGGAAAAGAAAAACAACATGTGACCATAACAGATGAAGACTGGGATGAGATCGATGTGTGAGCACTGAGTTCCATACGCTTGTGTTTGGACGATGATGTTTTGTTCAACATTTTTGCGAAGAAGACATCAAACGGTTTGTGGATGAAGATGGAAATCTTGTATATGATGAAATCCTTGACGAACATGATCTTCCTAAAAAGACAATTGTATAGTTTGCGCATGAAGAAAGGTACGAAAATAGATGATCATTTAAATACTTTTAATACCCTCTTATTTCAGTTGACTAGCATGTGAGTAAAATTCGATTATGAAGACAAAGAAATTACATTATTGTGTTCTTTGCCCGCATCATGGGATCACTTTGTTACCTCTATTAGTTTCAACACAACAGAATTTATTGAATTTAATGTTATTGTTGGAGCACTGTTGTTTGAGGAAACAAGGAAGAAAAAAATTTCAGAAACCTCTACATCTGAGGCGATGATGGTCAGAGGAAAACCTAAATAAAGAGGACAAGGTCAGAGGGATTTCTCTTGGTCGAAGTTGAAAGGAAAGAAGAGAAAACTTAAGTGTTGGTTTTGTGGCAAATTTATACACTTGAAGAAGGATTGTTGGAAGCGACAACAAGCCTCCAAAGACGACCCTCCAAAAGAAATGAAGGAAGCGAACACAACTAAAATAGGTTCAGCAACAGGTTCAAGTATGACTGATGAATTCTTATCAATTAGTATTCGTTCACGTTATGATCAACAATGGTTATTAGATTCTGGTGCTTCAAATCACATGTGTCTTTATAGACACTAGTTTGTTACTTACCAGTCTATAGATGATGGAATAGTTTACATGGGAAATGATATCTCGTGTAAAGTTGTGGGAATTGGTAGCATTCGAATTAAGATGTTTGATGGAACTGTTAAAATAGTAACTGATGTGAAACATGTACCCGAGCTTAGGAAAAAACTAATTTCTTTGGGAGTCTCAGACACTGGAGGATATAAGAGTATTGTTCAAGGTGGAGTTATGAAGGTCTACAAAGGAATTCTACTAGTTATGAAAGCAAAGAAGGTTGGTAACCTGTTTCTGTTATAAGGAAGAACTGAGTCAGATCATGCGACAATGGTATCTAAGAACGGTAGTGATTCTGTTCAATTGTGGCATCAACAGTTGGGCCATATGAGAGAACACGAATTAAAGGTATTAAATGATCACAAGTTACTTCCTAGTCTAAAGTCTTTAAAGTTAGATTTATGCAAACAATGTATTTATGGAAAACAAAAGACACACCGGAAGACACACCAGTGAAGGAATCCTTGACTATATCCATTCTAATGTTTGGGGACCATCCCCTATTATTTCATATGGAGGATCATCATATTTGTAACTTTTATAGATGATTTCTCTAGGAAGGTTTGGGTCTATATGTTGAATGGAAAGGATAATGTATTTACTGTCTTCAAGTAGTTTAGAGCTTTAGTGGAAAAGAACACTGGTAGGTCCATTAAATGTTTAAGAACTGATAATGGTGTTGAATTTATGTCAATGGAATTTGAGAACTATTGCAAGGAGTTTGGGGTTGATATGAATAAAACCACTGCCTATACTCCTCAGCAAAATGGAGTTGTTGAACGCATGAACAAGATTCTTCTAGAGAGAGAAAGGAGTATGCTTAGTAACGCCAACTTGCAGCAGGAACTATGGGAAGAAGCAGTAACTACAACTTGTTATTTGGTGAATCGATCACCATCAACAGCAATAGAGTGCAAGATTCTTGAAGAGGTATGGAAAGTTCACCCTTGTAATTATTCTAATCATAAAGTTTTTGGTTGTGAAGCCTATGCTCTAATTATGAAACATCAGCGTTCTAAACTAGATCCAAAATAAAAAAGGCTTATCTTTGTTGGATATGGTGATGGTATTAAGGGGTAGAGGTTGTGGGATCCTACTACCCACAATATCACCATTAATAGAGATGTAATATTTGATGAATCTTTTCTCATCAAATCAAATGTAGATGTTCAAATGAAACAAGAAGAAGTACCTAAGTATCAATAGATTCATTTTGAAATTAGTTCAAATACATATGAAAGTGAACATGAACAAGTTTCTAAAGATGTTCATGAAGAGTTTCTTGCAGCGGAAGACATGGTTGATGATAACAATCAACAGAATGTGGATGAGCCACAAACTTCCATATGGAGGTCTACGCAGGTTAGAGTTCCTGCAAGAAGGTATGATGCTTTTGTTTTGTCAGTTTCTTTAAGTACTAATGATGATGAACCTTCACGCTATCAAGAAGTTGTGAAGGGTTCTAACAGTGATAAATGGAAAGAAGCAATGAAGGATGAAATGGAGGCATTAGAGAGGAACGCCACATGGGACTTGGTAGAACTTCCAAGAGAAAAAAACAATGTAGGTTGCAAGTGGGTCTACAAGGTGAAGAAGGGTGTTGATAATAAAGTGGAAAGGTACAAAGCAAGGTTGGTTGCAAAAGGATATTCTTGGAAAGAAGGTATTGACTTTCATGAGATTTTTTCACCAATTGTTAAGTCTGTTTCAATTCGAATTGTGTTAGCATTAGTTGCATTACTTGATTTGGAGTTGGAGCAGCTAGATGTTAAGACTGCTTTATTACATGGATATTTGGATGAGGATATCTACATGGAACAACCTGAAGGGTTCGTTCATAATCGTAGTAAGAAATTTGTTTGCAGGCTCAAGAAATCATTGTATGGTCTGAGGCAGTCACCCAGACAATGGTACAAGAAATTTGACTCTTTCATGGTGAGCCAGAATTATACAAGGACTGAGTATGATCATTGTCTCTACTTTAAGAAATTGAATAATGGAATATTTATTATCTTAGTATTGTATGTTGAAGATATGATTTTAGCAAGCAAAATCATAATTGAGATCAACAGGTTAAAGGCTCAGATGGCTAGGATGTTCGATATGAAAGATCTAGGAGAAGCAAGGCAGATTTTGGGCATGAAGATATTCAGAGACAGAAGGAATGGTAAGATTTGGTTGTCACAACAGAAGTACGTTGAGAAGATACTTTTGAGGTTTGGTGAACGATGTGAAACCAGTTCCAGTCCCTTTGGCTTCCCATTTTAAGCTTTCTTCAAGTTTATGTCCTAGTACAAAAGAAGAAAAGGAACATATGTCTCGAGTACCATATGCTAATGCAGTAGGAAGTCTAATGTATGCAATGGTTAGTGCAAGGCCAGACATTTCACATGCAGTTGGGGTTTTCAGCAGATATATGGAAAATCCAGGTAAAGAGCATTGGGCAACAGTGAAATGGGTGCTTCGGTATATGAGGGGCACAAGTGATTATTGTATCACCTATAATGATGGTCGTGAGTTAGTATGTGGATATGTTGATTCTGATTTTGCAGGGGATTTGGACAAGAGAAGGTCGACTTCAAGGTATTTCTTTACTCTTACAGGTGGAGCTTTTAGTTGGATGCCAAAGCTACAGAACATTGTTGTTTTATCCACTATAGAAGCAGAATACGTAGATGCTTCACATGCTTGCAAAGAGGCGGTTTGGTTGAAAGGTTTGTTTGGTGAGTTTGGAAGGATGCAGGACAAAGTAAAGTTACTTTGTGATAGTCAAAGTGTTATTCACTTGGCTAAGAATCCAGCCTACCACAGTAAAACAAAACATATTCTTATTAAGTACCATTTTGTAAGACATGTCATCCATGAATGTGGAGTCTCTCTTGAGAAAATGCATACAAAAGAGAACTGCACAGACATGTTCACAAAACCAGTACTTTTAGAGAAGCTATGATGGTGCTTGGCCTATCTTGGCTTGCAGAAAAGGTGATGAACAAAATAAAGGAGCAAGGTATCAGGTTAATTGTTGTCAAGATGGAGATTTTTGGAATTTTGATAACAACAAATTCCTAAGATTAGGTTTTTAGATCCTATAATTCAGTGTTGGTTGTAACTAATGAGACCAAATTACAATATGGGTGAGAGCATATTCAATAATCAGTTCTTATGTAACTGTGTATTTCTATGTATTCATTTTATGCCCGTAGAGGATGAGTATGAGATGAATGGATGAGCTACTGTAATCTCCATGATTTGAATAATAAAACAACCGATACCTCTACTTGGTGGACATAGCCCAATGTTTGGGTGAACCACGTAAATTATTATGTTTTATGTTTTGATCTATTATGTAAAGTTTTCGTTGCATACTAGATCATGTTTTAATGGTAGTTAATTAACACTTACAAGCTTAACACAAAACCGGCAATGCAAAAGTGGTTATGTACTAAACACATAACTATACTACCAGTAGTGCAAAGATGGCTATGTATTGAACACAAACCAATAGTGCAAAGATGGCTATGTATTGAACACAAACCAATAGTGCAAAGGTGGCTAGTACAAAGGTAGTGGAAGAGCCATTATGAGATGCATAAAAGAAAAGAAAGAATCTGTGAATACAATACTTTTCCAAGAAACCTGTGTCTCTTATGATATATTTGTACCTTATCCCATTGTCATCATGGCCATTCTCTACTTCTAAAGTTTTAGATAAACATTGTTTTTCTATTTCAAATTTCTACCGAGAAAAGGATTATGGTAACATGAGGTCCCATAACCCATATTTATAATGAATCTCCCAGTCGTCGTATTGTCCATGCACAACTTGTTTTTTAATTATGTCTCATGTGATAAAATCTTATAGCTCAAACACAACTCATTTTTCCAATTATGTCCCATGCAATAAATTCCTACAACTCAAAAAATCAATCACTTTGTCCTGTTCTCTTTCTATTTTCAATGTTCTTGTAAGTATTGAAAACATGCCATATTGTTACTTATTGTTTCTCTTTCTATTTTTTGAATGTTCTTGTAAGTTATTGAAAACTGGCCATATTTTTACTTACTATTTTTATTATATAAAGGAGTTTATTGGTGTTTATGTATTGTAATGTAGAGTTTATATCTACGTAAGTTGTTTAATTCTATTATTTAGGAGATTGTTGTAAATCTAGTTAGTTGTGAGAGATCTTCATCTACTTAGTCTCCTAGTTTGGTGTGTAGTTGAGATATTCTCTCAACCTCTCCTTCTATATTGGGAATAAGTTAGATCTGATCACAACTTGTGAACTCTATATAATGGAGTCACAATCTATTGTAAAAAATTCAATTATTTAATAGATTTTTGTTTGTGTGTGTCATAATGTCTCATCTCTCATATTTTATCCTGGTATCAGAGTAGTTATGGGCTTAACTGCCTCATGAGACGACCTAGGAATATGAAAGAGATGTGAGAGTAATCTAATGTAGGAGTAGATTAATGTGGAAGGGTAGTTTAGCATAGATGAGAGTAGATTGTTGAGAGTGTGCTCCTATATTTTGTTTTGTAGTGATATTTTGTTTGTTTATTGCTAGATTTATCCTTTTGTGAAATAAATGATGATGAATTTATGAAAGTAAAAGAGGTCATGGTGTAAGATTGACTTGGATACACTCAATATCTAGACTATTTTCCTAGATAACTGACAAGCACCATGGTTGGGTACCTAGGTGACTGGGTAGATGGAAGTATGTCCATAGGATGACCAATTGTTCACTCTTTGCAGTCAAATTTATTTCTTTGTATGAAGCAGTTGTATTTCCGGATGACCAGTTGTTCACTCTTTGCAGTCAAATTTATTTCTTGGTATGAAGCAGTTGTATTTCCAAACTTAGAAGGGATCAAGTGCAAGTTAAAATCTCAGCATGGATGGTTATCCAATTAGTTCAGCGGTTGTGGATCTGGGGAATGATCCCTCATTAGCTGTTGAGACATGCAAGTAGATTGCAGTCTACTAGTGAGGCTATGAGACATCCATGTGGATTGTTGTCCAATAATTGACTTTGGGAGATTCATGGATTTCATGGAGGGAACTTGAAAATTCAACTTGGGAGCTACACCTCTACGAGGGTAAAGAGACATCTTGATGGAGTTAGTAGCCTGGAATATTTCGAAATGGTTAAGGGACGCTCATGAATACCATACTTTGATAGAGATTGAGAAAAGTACGCGTTAAGGGAGCATGTTAGAGTAATTAACTCCTACTTGTGTTGTGCTTAATGTGCGATTCTTCATCATACTATTAATATTTTGGTGCGATATTGTAATTTGTTTAATGTAATGTAGAGTTTATCTCTACTTAAGTTGTTTGATTATATTATGTAGGAGCTTGTTGTAGATCTAGTTGGTTGTGAGAGATTTTCTCCAACTTAGTCTCCTAGTTTGGTGTGTAGTTTAGATGTTCTCTCAACCTCTCCTTCTATATTAAGAATAAGTTAGATCTAATAACAACTTGTAAACTCTATATAATGGATTCACAATCTATAGTAAATAATTCAATTATCCAATAGAATTTTGTTTGTGTATAATAATGTCTCATCTCTCATATTTTATCTATTTACTCATCCTATAATATGTTAATATGTGTGAGTTGCCTTAATTAGTCGTTACATTAATGAGTCATGGAAAGTTCGAATGAGTCTGCTCCCCAAGATCTCCATTGATGATAAATTAACAACTTCACAAAAATCTTATGCATAAATGTTTTTGATGATAAATTAAGAGCTTCCTAGAATTGCAATATAGAGTAATCATTGCAATATAAAGTTTAGGAATGGTTTTATTTTAAGTTTGGGAAATTGTTAAATCTAATTAGATACAAGATATTTTGAATTTTGATACACAGATATGGGGATGCATACACACAAACATTTTTGGAAAATTAATATGGTGTAAGAGTTCATACAATGATCATTTGCACATGAGTGCCCTCAGGGTTTGCAGATGAGAAGCCATGATTTAAGGCATGCATGTTAGACGATATTGCCATGTTTGTCGACCCGTGGTGCTAACACTCTCTGGAAATAATGCCAGACAACATTGCCCCATCCATGTATGGCCTTCCATGTTTTGTTATATTATTCGTAGGTAGGCAGGGAAAAGGTCCCGGTAATAATAGTTATATTAACAAATATTAACAAGTGTGATTAACAAATATTATCCTCTCTCATGTATATACATGGTTATATTATTGTTTAATGGTACACCTCTTTCAATGTGATTGGAATAAATAGATGTTGTAATATATAGTTTCATAAAAAATTGTTTTATGACGTAATGCATTCATTTGGGAAAGGGTGATTAAATAACTCATTCGTCCTACACTTCATTACATTTAGATAGCACCTCAGTATAGATCTCATCCCCACCCAACCCTATCAGGATGTTTAGTTGATGCTCTTTTGTAATTTATTAAAAAATGCCTAACACTGACGAGGTTGAGCCTATTTACCACCCTTAATTGAAGTAACACCCTAGCCAAGCAAAGAGGTAGGTTGCAATTCCTTTGTATTAAGAAAATTGGTAATGTGGTAATTTAATCTAGTTTTTAAAGATAATTTCATTTTTATAAATTTTAGTTTTAATTTCTATTTTTTATAAATTTTAGTTTTAATTTCTATTTAATTTATTAATGTGATAATCTAATTAATCTATATAATGATAAAGTGTAAACGCATTTAGTGAAATAATTAATTTATGGTTTTGGTCATGATTCACATACCAAGTTTTATGTAAGTTTTATGTGGTAGGAAAATGGGATAACCTTGTTTTTAACTTGAGTTGCGCACACTGTTTTCAGTTTAACTTATTTTAAATTGTTGATATTTCCGTCACATGTTTGATGTTTATTAGTATGGGTTGTTTTTCAATTTGAGAATATTAATATTGGTTGTTTTTCATTTTGAGAATATAGAAAACATTTAAAAATGTTAATTACAAATAATAATAAGCATCGTCAAGAGTAAGCAAATTGCAGTTATAGTGTCACATATAGTTGACCTATGTTATGCACTCAATCAAAACCTACATTGCACATACAATTACTCGGAATGTTTAACAAGGCATGGACTAGTTGTGTATTTCCCTTGTTACATCAACTTATGGTGTAGTGCATGTAACTACACTCTAAAATATAATTTATATAGTTTTTATTAATTAGATGTTGTAACGATTAGAATTATAAAGACTCGAGGTTCAAATACTATTTATTTTGTAACTTAAATATATCATAATATAAAAAAATTACAAAATAATTGGAGAACACTTTTATATTTTTAAGATGAAGTTGTTAGGATTATAAACCTCTCATTTTATAGTGGTGAATATTTATGTTACACATTTTTAATTTTTTTTCGAAAATCGTATTTTTTATTATCTTTCCCATGATTCATGGATGGTAAACTAGGTAAACCGTCGGTTCAAATTACAGAGCCTAACCCCTAAGGGGATCAAGAGAGTCGAACTTGTGATATGCCCAAGTGATTACTAGGGGAGAGATCTCACATCTGGCTCAAGACCACTTGAGCTAACCCTTTGTGATTTTTGTATCTTCTTTCCATAAAATGAAAAGAAAAATATAATTTTGAAGACTAAACATTTACAAATTTCCCAATTTTTTTTGTAAATTTTTTTTGTTGTGTAAATATTTAAAATATGTATTCCTTCACTAATGAGGAGAAAAAAATTAAGTTTTAAAATAAAATAAATTAAAAATATAATATGAAATAAAAAACAAAAAAGTTATACATCCTTCGATAAAATACTCAATAATGAGTTAGAGGCACCCAATACACCACCTTTTATGGAAGAGATAAAGAGATTTCAACCACACTAGAAGTAAGTTGTAGCTCCATAAGAACATGGGGAAATGAGAAAGGTTTTTTCACTTTTAAACACTCAATTAAGATTTATACCACGATCCAACATGGTTTGCAATACTTAAAAACCTTAATCAAGATCATATTTTAACTTAAGCCATGAATTGTGATTTTAAACTCTCAATCAAGATTTTACCTTAATTGAGATTTTAGCCCTTTTAGCCCTTGATTGAAGTTTGAAATCTAAATCAAGGACTTATTCCTCGATTAAGGGTATGCAAAGAACATTTCACCTTCCCACTTGTCAAGGTTCATAGATTCACCCCTTCTTAAAAGAAAATGTGATAGAGGTTCATAGATTCACCCTTTCTTAAAAGAAAATGTTGTGTAATATCACCTAGGAATTGTGGTAGCCTTACCTCCTTGAGATCAATACGTTGGTTTATGTTTCTTCTTACCACAAATTGATGGCATAGGGTTGGTGTCCTACGATGATTCTCCTCTAGGTTTACTTTCTGTCCTTATCTCTCCAATTGTGTTAGGAAGAAAAGCAAAGTGATTGAGCATAAGTGTAAGAGTATTTCACAATTTTTTAGTTTTATATACGTTATAATCATACGTATATAAGTATAACTTATAGAAAAGTTTCCCTTAATCTTTTAAGTGTCTAAACATGAAGCTTTGATACTAAGATGTGATGCCAACACTCGGTACTACTTATGCCAAAATTTTAGAATAAATGTGTCCTCTAAGGTTACATAATTGTCATTGCTCACTAGTTAAGTTTTATCTATTTAGATTGAATTATTTCCCCAGCATATTATATTATATTTTATTTAATAATTCAATGTACGAGTAGCCAAACCAACCATTAAATTTATTGAGATCAACCCTATGTAGTGATCAGATGACTGATCTCATTTCCAACACATATGTTTCCTTAACATTTTCTTTGATTTTTTCTTTGCTAAAATTCAATTGTGTTTTAGCTCAAAATCCTACAAGTTGTCACACGGAAAGATTGCATTGTTAGTTTAATATAATATTGAAATGATACTAGACAAGTTGTCTTTCCTCAAAGATGTGAACATTGATATTATAGAGCAAAAATATGAAACTCGGTTACTATTTTATGAGAAATGTGGTAAGAAAAATGACATTTCTAATTTATTTATTTTTTTGGCAAAAGCCATGTCACTTACATTTGGTCGAACATAATATTTGGTCAAAATTTAAATCTAATGTAGCTCATTGACTTAGTGCAAAAATTATGTCTAGAAAATTCTCTCGAAAGTGACCAGAGATTGATTGTCAGAAAAGTGTTTGGTTGAAAACTATTTTGGGTCAAACACTTTGTTTGTGTGTGTGTGTGTGAAGAGTTGAAAATGAATAGTTTGATTCACATCTTTTCATCTTCTCTACACCATTCTAAGAACATATCAGGCTTGTTTAAAGATATCCACCATGGCCACAAACAATATTACACCTCAACTCACATTCACGTGAAGCTTTTGGGTTTATGTTTATTTCCTTTGTTCCTTTTTAGGTGAGCACACACTTGAGGAAAAGAAACGAGAGGATGTCATGTTTGTTGGCATATCTAACATCAAAAATTTATTTAGGATGTTTACTTGGAGCATCGAAAACTTGCAACATTGGTAATGCACCCAGAAAGATTAACCTTGAAATATGCATAGAACCATACACTTACACATTTGGAGAACCTGTAATTCTATCAAAGATGTTAGTAATGTTACCATGAACACTTCTTGAACTTGCATGTAATTTTATTTATTTTTCCATGAACACTTCTTGAACATGCATGCAATTTATTTTCATCATGTATTTGCCTATGTTGGGTTAGGGGTTCAGCTTATGGTTAGGATAGTGATTCACTTAATGTAGGGTGGAAAACCTCTTCCTCCCATTTTTTCCCACTACTTCCTTCAACACCAACTACCTCATAGGCTTTAATTTGTGGAGTGGATAGACCTTTAGCTACTCCAAGGCCTGAGATATTGACCATTTTTCT
>JZKD02S2096853.1:198618-214417 GCA_000966675.3 Picea glauca
TAAATGGATTTCACTACACCCTTTGATGTGCAATTGCATACTTGGAAAAAGTTTAGGATTTCTATGTAACCCACAAAAGTTCCATGAACCACACTACTCTACAAACACTTGACATCATTCGTTGACCACTACACTCCATTTATGGATTCATGTTGGAGTTCTTCTCAGTAGTGGTATGAGTTGAGGTATATATGATCTCATTCTAGCCGTCGAAGCAAGTTGTTCAAGCATATAAGAGCCACTGTGATTTTTTCTTAGTTTCCAAACTTTGTTTCTCACAACTGATAATCATGAAAGTGCATACTATAGAACCCAATGTAAAAACTGATTAAAAAAACCTCAAGTCTCTAGGATGAACTCATTCTAGTAATTTATCAACTTGCCCATAGCTATCTGATCACCATACAAGCATATAAAGTCGACTCTCTCTACAGTAGCATATAAAGTCGCTTGGATAACATATTTGGGTTGTTATAACCAACTAGGCTAAGAATAACCAATAGAAACACAATTTGAGACAAAAATAACTATCAAGGGTGATTTTTAGCAGATCTGAAGGGTGAAAGAACTATCAAACTTACCTGATTTGCAACAAACATGGTCGACGTATCCTTCTTCCTTCACGACGGGCTCCACTCTAGCTTGCTAGGGGTAAAATAGGGCAAGGTTGACTAAAACTAGCTACCATAACCTTGCTCTTTTCTCTGGAGGAGGCTTTTCGAAATCCCAATATCCCCAAGTCTAGCTAGCAGGCGCGACTAGGGGCTGGTGTCAAGGGCTACATTAATTCTTTGGTGGGATCGAGGGTTTATTCAAGGTGCAGGTGACAAGAATGGGTATACAGGGTGCAAGAGACAAGAATGTGTATGCAGGGAGTAGGCGATGAGAATGGGTTTGGGAGACGAGAATAGTTGGGAATGGGCGCAGGCGAAGGGAATGGGTTTAGGCGACTGGAATAGGGGAATGTGTATGTAGGGCACAGATGATAGGAATGGGTATGCAGGGCGCATGCGACAAGAATGGGTTCGGGCGATGGGAATAGTTGGGAATGGGTTTGGGGGACGAGAATAGTTGGGAATGGGTTTGGGAGGGTTTTGTGATTTATTTTATTTTATTTTTTTATTTTTATTTTTTAATTAATTTATTTTTGTTTTATTTTATTATATTTTATAACATATGTTTTTTATTATATATATATATATATATATATATATATATATATATATATATATTATAACATATTTTTTATTATATAGATGTAATTATGTATGTTATGGGAGAAATGTTGACACAAGGAGGCAAGTTAGTATGTTATCATTTTGAGTTATTTTATGGACTAGTACTATACTACCCCAAATATGACAAGGAGTTATATTCCTTGTTTGATATGTTAAGAATTGGATTCACTATCTAATGGGAAAAGAGACCATCATCTACGCTAATATCTAGCCTTTGTAATACTGATAAGGGGGGAAATTCCATCTAATGATGCCTTTGCACCCAACTAATGCAATCACCTAAACCTATGTTTTTCCCCCCCAAGTAGGGTTTTAAGATTAATGAGTGTGGAGGTCGAGGAAAATCACTCAAGGTATTCAACACAAGCCATCCATCTACCCAACAATCACTTAAAAGATGGGCCAAAGATCTATTTGATTAACTAGATGTGGTTTTGAGGCCTCTAGAATTATACTACCCCACTCAAGAACACCCACTTTAGATCTCGGTGTTTCCTTAGTTGGTTGGGTACATCTATAGCTTAGAGGTTCCTATGCAAGGACTATACTTTCCACTCAATATTTCCTTATGTAACCTTATTTGGTTAGGTACACCTAGATATGTGGAGTACCAAGGGCCCAAAATCAATTTCTAGGCTCAAACAATGAACATAGTTCCCCTAGTTGGTCAAGTACACACATATTCTCATACATTTACATAGACAAAGATGAAGAAATTATCGAGTTTCTCTCATTTAGTATACATAATCCACAATTCTCTTTTTCAAGGAAGGAGTTCACTTCAATCCACATAAATCCACCCCTCACACATAAGGCATGTATCTCTTTTTGTAATCTCTTACAAGATAATATATCCCTTCAAAGAATGTCTCTTAGACTTCCATTTTCCCCTTCCTAAATAATCTTGGGGTTAAATTAGGCTTAGGAGAATAATTACAAGTGTCACAAAATAGGTAAAAGGTGAAATAACATTCACCCCTCTTAGGATTTTTACCCTAGAWCACTTAGGAATTAAATTCAAGTTAGCTTTCCCYTTCCCAGTCTCTCTAGACCCGAGAACYAGGTACTTGTCATATTCATTGAGAAAGGGTCCCATACCTTGGGCATGATTTCCACAACTCAATTAATATCCATCTATGTTGCTCTAATAATTTAACTTAGGTTAGTGTGGGTCCTTGAAACATAACCTACAATAAGGTCAAAGTGTCGGAACTGGGCGTCGTACTTTCGACAAACTTAGACCACGTCAGAAATCTGACGTTATCGAACTAATTTAAAAAAAAAACAGTAAAATTTCGTTTTATTTTTATTTTTTTCGAAAAAAAAATTGATTTTATCACAATCGTCGTAATAGTTCGTCGATGTTTTAGCCTATATGTAATATTGCTTCTTGGTGTGTCCTAACTTTCATTTTCGGGCTATTATGTTTGCCCTGTAACATTTTTCGTCTTCTTCCTCACGAGAAGCTTGAGAGAACTATCAATTTTACCGCAGGATTGTTTTTCATCTGCTTCAAGCCAAGGATTTATTCCACTGCAAACCCACTCTCATGTTTCTTTGTCAACTCAGGTCTTCCGCAAAATATTGAGATCGAGGCAGCGAACATTAATCCACCGAGGAGAAGACTGCAAGGATTTCCTAAAAAGAAAGCATGGTAATCAGTTGTGTATGCATGTTGAAGAGCATATCGGTGGTTCCTGCATGTTGCATATATTGTGTCTGTGTTTATGGAAAATATGTTCAATGTTTTGGCCCAAAGAAATCGATCCAATTTCTAGGGATAGATATACAGTCCTCGGTATTCCTTTTTTTTTAATGGATTTACTATTAAAAAAAATTCCTTGGAGTCTTGGTTACTGCTTCTTTTATGGATTTAACACCTTCTCATTGGCATTGTTCGATAGTCTCATAGCTCCTCGATATTGTATTTTCTTAAGTAATTTGTTCTAAATGGAGCATCTAACAATTATATGACAATGCACTGTGTCGATCCATCAGGATTTTATGGAAACAAAAATGAATTTCAGACAGTTTCAAACCAACGTTCAATTATATTCGTAATGCAGATAGAACATAGAAAGACCAAGTCACAATGTTGCAGTAAGATCGTCATTCTTGTTTCTAGACATGAAATTATTAAGCTTTAATGCTAACAACCCATCATGCAAGAAGTTTAATACTTAAGTTAATATGTTAAACTCATGGAAAAATGTATCAGGAACGCAATTACTCCCACAATTTGCAATAAAATCTAATCTTCAACAAAGCATTTGCTGGCAATTACTAGAAAATGATGGTTTTGCAAAAATGGGGATTTTTGAAAGCAATTCCCTCTTATGGAAATTGCCCTCTGCCTTTCTATTTTCCCACTCTTTTATCCCCTGTAGTTTCTCTTTCTGGTTACTTAGTCGTTTTTTCTGAAAATGTCTTGCTGCGCAGGTTGGCGGATTCACGCGTTTCGACCGAGCGCTTCCCCTTTGTCTAAATTGCACTTTCCATTGTTCCGTGACCTACAAACAACACTCCAGCTTCTGCGATATGCATATTTACTTCTGGACTCCCACATCATCCCTCTTATGTGTTACACATTTTGCACTAAAATGTTTCGATATATACAATTTGACAATCGGGGCCTTATGTCTCCTCGGGAACCCTTGTCACCCTATTTTGAAGCTCGTCCGACCACTTTCCACACTTGACCATTTCTTGACATCTCTTTCGTGGATCGTCGAGTTCGCGGGTTCAGGAAATTTCCAATTTCTAGTTGTTTTTTTTTGTGCCTGCTACCTTCAGATTTCTTTCCAAGTATATGCAATATGTATACAACTTCTCCAGAAACATACAGAAAATATCTTTCCAGGAAATGGAATATCTATTCCAGATTTGAATATATTGGACCTTCTTTTCCCTCTTCTATACTTAACCAAATTCCCGTTTATTTTTCCCCTCTACTCTTTGTTTCTCATTACTTAGTCATTTTTCTGAAAATGTCTCAATGCGCGTGTTGGTCGACTCACGGGTTCACATTCACGCTCGTGCTTTTATATCGCGACTCCAGCCGACCACTAGCCATTCGATGCCTAGCCACTTTTCATTTCGTGGATTCTAGGGAAGGCGGACTCTATATTGCACTTCCATTGTTCTATGACCTGCAAACAACACCCAGACCTCCGTGATATACAATTTTACTGCCGCATTCCCACATCATACCCTCTTCTGTGATACACAATTTTCACACGAAATTTCAAAGACCTGCAATTTGACCTTCAGGTCCTCACGTCTCCTGGGGAACTATTGTCACCCCATTTTGAAGCCCCTGTGTCCACTTCCATATTCTACCATTTCTTGGAATCTTTTTCGCGCCTCCAATTCCATACTTACCCCACTTTTTCGCTTGCGGATTCCCGGACAGGCGGAGTGCACTTCCAGTGTTCCTTGACTTACAAACATCCCCCCAGCTTCCATGATATACAACTTGACTTCCGGACTCCTGCATCAAACCCTCTTCCGTGTTACACAGTATGCACTCAAAAGTTTTGATCAATACACTTTGATCGTCGGGGCCTCACGTCTCCTCGGGAACCCTTTTCAACCTATTTTGAGACCCGTCCAACCGCTTTCCATGATCATTTCTTGCAATCTCTTTCGTGGTTCATCGGGTTGGCGGGTTCAGACAATTTTCAATTCCTATTTGTTGTTTTTTGTGCCTACCACCTTCGCACTTCTTTCCAAGTATATGTAATAAGTACATAGCTTCTCCAGAAACATACAGAAAATATCTTGCAAGGAAATGGGATATCTATTACAGATGTGGATATATTAACCCTTCTTTTTTGTCTCCTATACTAAACCAAATTCTCGTTTCTCTTTTCCATGTACTTTATCTTTCTTGTCACTTAGTCGTTTTTTCGAAAATGTCTAGCTGTGCGGGTTGGCGGACTCACGGGTTCACATTTGCACTCGTGCTTTTATATCGTGACTCTGACTGACCACTTTCCCATTCCATACCCAACCACTTCTCCGACCACGGATTCCCAGATAGGCGAGCTCTAGATTGCACTTCTATTGTTACGTGACCTGCAAATAGTACCCTGACTTCCACGATATACAAATTTACAACCGGACTCATCATATCGTCTTTCATATTACACTCTACCTATCATCCCCTCTTCTATGGTACTCATTTTTCACTAAAAACTTTTGAGACATACAATTTGACCGTCGGGTCCTCACGTCTTTTGTGGAACTATTGTCACCCCATTTTGAAGCTCGTCCGTCCTCTTTCCATACTTCGCCATTTCTTCGAATTTCCTTCGTCGGTCGTCGGGTTGGCGGGTTCAAGAAATACCCAATTCCTAATCATTGTTTCATGTTCCCCCACGCTTTGCAATTAGCAATTAGCAAGTATATATAAGATCTTATTTCTAAGTATGAAATTAGAAAGCGTTAATGCTAAACCAGGATTTGATGAGATCTCCCATTAATACGCATAAAACCAAAAAATTTGGATGGTTATATTATCCCTTTCGAGTGTTAATTTCAAACATCATGGAATGTCATATATGCGTCATCAGGTTGGTCCGTTCACGAAATATTCAATCCTCAATTCTGAAAACAAGTCTGACCAACCGTTTCCCTATTCCATACTTAGCCACTTTCCTAGAATTCTGCAAATATACAAACTGGCCGTTGAACTGCCCCATCATGCTCTCTTTCGTTTTACACGTTTTGTAGTAAAAAATTATGATACATAAAATTTGACCATCGGACACTCACCTCTCATGAGTATCCCCCGTAATTCTAACATATCATCGTGCATGAACCGTATAGATTGTCATTTATGAGCGAAAGGCTCGAGGAGATCTCCTATTAAGATGCATTCAACCAAGATTTGCGAAGGGTTATATTATCCCTTCCGAGTGTTGATTTCAAAATCATGAAATATCGTTCGCACGTCTTCGGGTTCGCATGTTCATGAAACCTCCAATCCTTAATTGCTCTTCGTCGTAACCGCCACCTTCGCACTTCTAAATATGCAATAAGTAAGCTTTATTACTAACATCTCATCATGCAACACCCATAGAGATTGTCATTAATGAGTGAAAGGCTCGAGGAGCTTTCCCATTCATAAGCATTGAACCAACTTTTGTGGAGGGTTATATTATTGCCTCCAACTGTTCATTTCAATCATCGTCTAGAGCAAACGAATGTTCTCATAAACCTATAGCTTCAGCTTGACAACAATTCTGTGGAGATACAGTGAACATCTTCGGGCGTGAGGACCAGAAATTCCAGTGGTCTAGGGCATATTCTTATTACTCATCCCCTGCCTCCCAGAACGAAGTAATTTGGACCTCTAGGATTGCTTGTGCAGGTTGTGTCCCTGAAGTTTTTGACTATAAGGAGTTGGTCTCTTGGTGCGTCGATAAATATATTTCAGACCAAATAATTATTCGACTGCGGGACCACTCTTATATTTCTTTGTCACCTCAGGTCTTCCACCAGATGTTAATATTGTCGAAGCCAACATTGACATTCAAAGGAGAAGATTCCAAACAATTCCTAACAAAGCATAATAACGGGTTGGACCTCTTGCCCGATTTCTTGGAAGTTCCTAAAGATATCACAAGCTTGCAAGTTAGTTCATTTAGAAATTCATTCCGGGAAATTGCCTAGTTGTTTACAAGAATAACAAGACAGGAGTCCATAGCAACTATATCCCACATGGCTCTTTATATTTTGTATTTCACAGTCAAGGAACAAGCCATTTTTTATTGGGGCAAGCTAATTTCCCATGAAATTTGTTCCCAATTGTCAAGCTTCAAAAAGGAGAAGAAATTTTATATGTCCTCCTACTTGGTTTTTGCGATAGCACATTGCTGCCAGTTTCCAAAATTGTCTCTGTCCAAGAAGGTAAACTAGGAATTCGACCCAGTAACGTTCTAGTACCAGGCATTGTGGAAGCACAAGGCCTCCCACTATTTTTATGAGGTTTTTAATGGCTTTGTGTCTGTTTTCAAAGTTTTGTTGTTAGGAGAAGATGCTCCCCGCATATTTGACCAGGAAACCAGGTTTTTGGACAGGAAGGGGGCACTTGAACATATGGATAATTACACTGTGATAAGGATTTTTGTCTCTAGGGAAAAACCTGATCTCCTTCCATGTCACGTTACGAACAGAATGTTTGTTACAGAAGTAGCAAGGCAATACAACTATTGGTTGCATCTATTCTAAAAGAAGAGAAAAAAACAATTCATTCCTCTGCCTTGAAAAGTTGGGGACTTCGCGTTGAGGAACGTCAACAAAATTGACGAATTCGCAACGCATTTTAGCAACTTGAAACTAAAATATGCTGAAATCCTAAGAGGGTTCGAACCTAATAAAAAAAAATTACAACATTTACAAACACTTGGCTTCGAAAATTCTTTTTTCAAAAAACACCTGACCGAAAATAGAGACACTGACAACAACGCTCCTGCTTCTGATGTCGACGACCTAGACACACTGCAAAGCACCACTAAATTGTACAAGCAACAGGGAAAAGGCCCCAGTGAGAAGAGTGTTCACTCGACGGATAACACTCCCAAAAGTACGTCATCTCGGAGCATCTCTCCAACATCCCACCACAACAACAAAGCAACTCAGAATTCTTCAAACAGAGGAGGATATAATGACCCTCCTCACCCTAAAATTGATATTTCTCACAAGCTTCTAGTGGACACAAAGAGAAAAAAAATTGTGGGATAGGCGGAAGAGCTCGGAATTGAGAGTGAGAACATGGAACTTGAGCCTGATCTGGATAGCGTATTCTTCTACCTTGATCAGCCTGAAGACATGATCCAGCATAGTCTTCCAATGGACATAGCTGATACCAAAAAATTTGATGAAGATGAATCCTTCGTGTTCAAGAGCGTTGTTTTTGACAGCCAGTCCAAAAAATTAATTATTGAAAAAAAAGATGTAAAAAATAAGAAACGAAAATCTCGTTCAGAGGTTAACCTTGCGAAAATGCGGCCATCCCAAATCTGTCAACTTCACATAGCGACCGCAGATGCTCTTGATGATTTATTTGGAGGCATTGAGGTCGAGAATGCCATACTGAAGAACCGGGTCAAGGAATTGGAAGAAGCTTTGATTCCTATGCCATTGCTTGCCAATCCTTTGGCAATAGCCATGCCTACCACCCCTGCAGCCAAGTTAAAAGGATCCTCCACCCTCCTCGCATCGTGTAGAGGATATGTGGAGAATAATATCAAGAAAAGAATGGAACTGATTATTGAGGCATGGGAAACATCACAAACCATGACTTCCCTTGGAAGGAGGGCACATAATTTGCTCGAACATTTGCAGGCAGATTTAAAAGATGAAGAACATTTCTATTTAGACACAGCCCTTCCTTTTGGCACCATTGTCAACAACATGATAGAAACGAGAAGAAGACAACAAGATCTCCCATCCAAAAACCAGATCGCTCAATTAAATGCATGCTGGAAAGAAAAAGTGAAGAACCTGCATCTCATTGTCCAGTCATATAAACAAGCGATATCAAAGAAAGAAAAATTATTCACAAAGCTTACCAAAATAGACTTAGCTAGAAGGACCAACGACTTCCAAGACCCCAACTTAATCATCAACTCCTTACCCTTAACTAAGCAAGCCTTCAATATACAGGTTGATATTTTTAAGGCATTGTCTTTGGAAAAGTTTTACAACATCCTTGAATATGGTGAAGATGACGTCGACAACTAGCTAGTCCACTATTCAGTACAGAATGAGGAAATTGATCAGGCTATGCGTAATATTTCTATCGACTTCAAGGAATTAGAAAAGGAACTTTTCAACATAAAAATCTGGAATGAGATCAATGTTGCCCCAATGAAAAGCTACATTGAAGAATAGCTCGAAAGGGAATTGAAGCAGGTCACCGACGAAAGGCAACATGAAGTTGTCACTATTCCAGTAACTGTCTACAACATCAATAAAAAGGCATCGGCAAGAAAATAGAAAAAGGGGTGATATGTAATATCAACCGAGTTATTCCACTTTTTTAAATAGAAATGTCTAGCCAAAGACTGATACCTTTCAATTTGTTCTTTTTAGGTATTACACTCTATTGTCGCCCACTTATTCTTTCCACATTCTTATTTCTTGTACATATTTCTCTTATGGTCCGCAAGAGCCCCAATCCCAATCTATATGACAAACACATTTAAATTTCCAGGAATATGTAACAGACAATATTATTTTTTTATATATTTCAAATAAAATTGTTTTTTATCTCCTTTATTTATGTCCTCATAATTTTTATCTTCCACTATGCTTATGGTCCGCGAGAGCCCCAATCCTAGTCTATATGACAAATGGATTTAAATTTCCAGGAATATGTAACAAACAATATTATTTTTTGATATATTTCAAATTAAACTGTTTTTTATCTCCTTTTATATTTATGTCTTCATAAATTTTTATCTTCCACTATGTTGAATATCAAGAAAATTGTGTTTATTTAATTTAAATATAACTTTTTTGTGTCCTGCCACATATAGAGACAAAATAGACAGAAATTTTCAACATAGCAAAATAGATTATATACTTTCAAAAATTAAATGGGACTCTAGAGGCCACATGTCATTTACTGCATGGATACCACGTGTGCTTCACGTTGCTTGCCACATCTCCGCTGCAGTTTCCATATGCCTCCGCTACTTTTTCCCATCCAGTGCATTTATTCCCAATTCAACCCGGCAGGGACTACGCTGCCACGCAACACTTGTTGGAAAAAGAACTTTTTTTTAGGAAAAAGTAAGTCACTTTCATGACATGAGAAAGAAAACACTTCTTTAATAGTGGTAAAAATGAACACTTTCTTTAGAGGATCTTGCAAAAGGGACTTGAACGATATACAAATGGTATTTAGAGAAGAGGGTGTTGACCTTTCAAGGTTGTGATTATAACTATGAAGTTCTTGGGAAGGATTGTCAAGTAAATATCATGAATTCACTTGAAGGGAATTTTAGCTCTCATGTTGTAATGTAAGATTTAATTATCATATGTGTGTGGGTTATGTGATACTATGGTTTGTGGATGATGATTGATGATGATTGATGATGATTGGTAAAGAAATAAAGTAGGAAATTTTGATGGAATAATGAATATTTGTCGCAACTAAATATAATACTTTTTTGTGATCATGAGCATAACAACAATTATAAGGGTAGAGGATTAGATCTAATATAGTTGGGTTAAATACAGAAGACCCTAATATAATTGGGTTAAATACAAAATACTCTAAATGTTATAGGGAAGAAGGACCATCTGCAAGTTGACTCGGGTAAGATTTCTATATTTTATTGGTATACCTAATAGAGTTCCTCTTGACTTATGTAGTCATCTGATAATCTAGTTGCAAAGTGAGTATAAAGGTTGATAATTTCAAGTTGACTATATTAAATACTATGTCCTATAATATCATTTGAGCTACTCAATAGAGCATTTAGAACTTAGTATTCTTTTCCATGAGGCTTTCATTATAAATTATGATTTTTCTTTTCACGATGATGATGTTGGAAAAAAAACCTTCAAACAACAAAAACACTAAAAGACCAATTCAATTTTTTTTTTTTTCATTTTTATATTTTTATTATATATTTATAGTTAATCTTATCATAATCTTGTTTAAGATTATGATATTATTTTATATTCACATACAATTTGAATCAACTAGTCATGTTTACTTAATAATATCTTATTATGTTATAACTTAAATAAAAAGAAACCTTTTAAGTTCAAAATAAATAAAATATTTGAGACAAAGTCATACTCTAAAGTGTGCTATATAGTTGTTCACAACCACATCTTCCATCTTGAAGTGAATTTTTTTTAAGCAATTTTTTAAAGAATATTGTCATTTTATTTGGTAATGGATTTGGTTTATACAGTTTGAGTGGGTTTAATGGTTAAGAATATGTGTTTCCTTCTAAGAGATTATAAGTTCAAATCCAAAGGGGTAGGGTATGTATACCTCTGTAGACTTTACCAATTAGAAGAAACCACCAACCCCACCACGAAGTGTAGAAATTCCATAGTATTTTAGTGACAACTTAAACTTGACATAAAGATAGACGAAAAATTAATGCGGGGTTGCATGATTATGTGGCACGGAAAGTGGCGGAGCTAGAGTCTCGTATACCACGACCCCGGGAGACGCGAGCTGAGTGCAGAGGGGTCTGGACTCTGGACCAATATTCCTAACTGGTCAGATTCATTATTGGCAAGTTGCAAGAGACCGTGCTGACGTGTCCATTGACATGTTGGTTGTGTTGTTCAGTTTGTGGGTGGCGAAGTTTCTGGGATGCTTGAGATTTGGGGAGCTAGCAAGCCAGCTCAGTGGCCATGGTGAGATAGTATGTCATGCGGAAAAATATACGTAGTTTTTCATACGATCATGCATACGTTGTTTATTTAAATTTTGTTTCAGAAGGAAATATAAGAGCGGCCATACTGGGGATAGGGGCATTTTCAATTGAATTAATTTTTTTTTTAATTAAAAATTCCAACAAACTTTTCTAACTTTAGGATAGCGTGCGTAGGATCATAAACTTCCTATTCCACCCTGGTGAATGTCTGATCTTAACTTCATCTTGTGCATTTGACATATGTGGAGTCATCTTGGGAAGCCCATACTTGTACATGAGAGATGGCATATTCAATAGGAGATCAAACTACTATAGGCTAGTCAAGTATGGAAAGGAATATGACAACAGATAAGGACAAAGGAAAACTCTATTTTATCAACCACTCTCATGCCATAAGAATCATGGGTAACAAAAAGATGTTTGCCTTGTTATTTTTTATAGAAGTAAAGCAACAAGGAGAAAGAAGTAAGTTGGTGATTAATGAATACTTCGAAGGATGTAGTGGCAAGGAGTGTCAAAAATTTTAACAAATGATTGAAACCTACAAGGAAGTGTTTTAAGAGACTCAAGGGTTTCCACTCAAGAAAGAGGTTGAGCGTGAGATTTAGTGGTTGTTGAGTAGTAAATTAGGAAACACTTAAAGCTATAACAATGACTAAAAATAGGCTTTTCCCATTTGATCGTTAAGAAATGAACACTCTTGTTGTACTTTGGAAAGTACACTACTTTGACAACTTCAAGATTGACACTTAGAATAAAAACCAGCAGTTTTCTCTCTACATACTTTATAGGTATCTAAGTATGAATAAAAGATAAAGTGTTTCTCTATGCATGTTTTATAGGTATCCAAGTATAATTGAATCATGTATATTGTCTGCATTCCAATCCTTTTCTAAAGCAAACACTTGGAATGGGATCAAGATGTCAAAAAGGCTATGGATGTTCATTTCTCTTCTAAACTTGAATGGCACAAAGAACAGGGAGATGGTGCATGTTACAACAAGGATATTATGTCGCTAGTGGTGGTTTGTGTATTTTGTACTGGGCCAGCATGATTTTGCATAGTGGATTGAACTGGAGTTGACACGTGATCTCTTATGGATCGCTTATACATAGGCATTGGTAATGCTCTACTAAAAAGTAGCCTATTGGTTGGTTATGCCCTTTATATTATGTAATGTTGTTGCATTGTTCTTGATACTTTGATGCATTTCTTGAATGGTGTGTTGCATCCATTTTTAGATTCTATTGTGATATTTTATTTGAACAACATGCTCTACTTCAGAAGATCATATCTCACATCTATCACAAGTATTGGATACACTCAAGAATAATCTATTTTCTTCTAATCTTAAGAAGTGTGATTTTGGTAAGCAATGTGAGTTCAATAAGCATACCCTAGTTTACCTCATACATTTAATTATTGGGGGAGAACTAGATAGATCTAAGTAATATCAAATCCATTATTAAGTGGTCAGCTCCTACTAGCATGACAGAGGTAAGAAGCTTGATGGGGGAAACATAATATTTGCATAAATTTATTGTATCATTTTCATAAATTGTTGCACCTCTTCATGTTGTAACAACAAAAGGGAAGAGTTTTTGTTGCAGAAATCAATAGCAGAGATCTTTTAAACACTTGAAGAGAAAAATCAATCAAGCATGTATGTTCTAGCTATGCCCAATTTGTAATAGCCATTTGAAATTGTGATTGATGCAAGTGGATATGCCATGGGATTAGTCCTTATCCAAGGAAGAAAACATGTTTGTTATCATTCAAACTCGTTTCATGGAGTAGTGTTAAATTACCTAATGTATGATGGGGTTACTCTACACCCTTGTATAATTAGTGAAGAAGTGGAAATATCATATCTTGGGGAAGAAGGCCATAATTCACACCAATCATCAACCACTATAGTATTTGCAAAGTCCAACCAAGTTGAAAAAATAAAGGTAGTACAAATAGATAGGATTTTCATGACAATTCCATCTAGTTATCAAATACAAGGGCCAACAAACAAACTTGTAGATATGATCTCCAGAGTTCCCATTCAAAGGATTACAACTATGAGAATAATTATACAGCTTGAGCCATTTACCCACAAAAATTTTAGTGAGCATTGTATAGATGATGTTGATTTTGGATATGTCTTTCAATAGCTAAAGGAGAATTTATCTATTGATTTATAAGAGAACAAGTGTTATTTTCAATAGGGGCTACTCTATAAATTAGGAAAGTTATGCATAACATGGGAAAGACGAATTTTGCTTATCAAAGAATCATATACTTCACATAATGCTAAAAATTTTGGCATTGGTAAGATGATGGTGAATCTACAAAGGTATGTTCAATTGCCTAATATTCAAGATAATGTTTCTAAGTAGATTTGGAATGTGTTAGTTATAACACTAGTAAGCCAAGTAATTGAAAACTTAGGTTTTACATGTCATTGTCAGTTTGATAGACCATGGAAAAGGATCTCTATGCATTTTTTTGGAGGTTTTCTAATGACCACGTGAGAGGCATGACTATTTATTTGTGATTGTATACCACTTCAACAAGTTTTTTATGTTTATTCCCTACAATAAGAACAACAAGGGTCATGAAGTATTGAATCTTCTTAATGTATGGGTACATTTTGGACTACCACATTCGACTATGTCTAATCAAGATGCTAGATTTATGGGTGAATTTTGGACAAATTTATTGGAAAGAATGAACAATAGGTTAAAGCATTCAACTATGTTTCACCCCTAGACTCATGGGAAAATAAAATTTGTCATTACAACTTGGGTGCAATTGTTAAGAGGCTATAGAGAAAACATCCAAAAACTTGTATGAACATTTAATTTATATTAAACACTCATATAATAGGGTTGCACATTCTTCCACCCTAAAATTTCCTTTTGAAGCTTGTTATGGATATATGTCATCTTCACCTTTTAATGTTGTTTATGGAAAACAAAGGGAGAATAGACAATGAATGCATGAGGAGGAAAATAGGGCACGTAGTTTTATAAATAATGTCAAACTACCCCAAGAGTTAAATCAATCAATTGAACCATCCACCCAAGGCATGTTCATGATGGGGTGGCCATAGGTAACAATTCCAAATATGCTTGAATCCCTCAAGGTTACCAACTAATACAATGGATAGCAATTGAGTTTCCTTCCATCGGAATACTATGGGGAAGAGGGGGGGATCTCATGAGGTTTTCCTAAAATAAAAAAGATACGATCAGAAAAAATATTTTGAAGGTGTAAGAGTAGATTGAGAGGATCCAAGTGAAGTACAAGATTGTCCATGACTAGAGTAGGACCAACAATGAGTTATATGTTGTAGATAAAGTTTGGCTCTATCTCAGTAAAGTGTGGATGCAAGGGGCTGAGAAGAAATTGAAGCCTTTGAAATATGGACATTTTGAAACCATTGACAATGTTAATGATAATGCATTTGAATTAAACCATCCTCGTTATATGTGGATCTATCCAATGATTAGTGTGGAGAATTTGCACTTGTTCAAACTATCCTTGCTAGATGAATAAGAATAAGAACATATATGCCTATAATCAAGGACTTTGCACTGAATGTACTCAAAGATCATAGGAGGATACAATATTGTAGAAGAAGGTTTGAGATTCTCACAAAGGATAGAAAGAATTGTGGAAAATTAGACTTAAAGGGAAAAGGCCAACAACATCCGAGTGGTATGAAAGAGGCAAGGTTGTGAAATTTTTTTCCCATCTCCCCTTAGATGTTATTTGGGACCAAAATCCTCCCATTGTGGAGGTGTGATCCAAATGAATCCAATAAAAAATGAAATGGATAACTACTCGAGCCTATGTCTTCTCTAAGAGGGAAAATCATACTCTTAGGATTATGTTAAAAAATTTTGTTTCAAATTCATATTCATAATATTGTCTAAATACCTTTAATTTAGGCTTCCATAACGTTGTAGTTCATATTGCAGTCTCAGATAACTTAATCCTTTTCCTTGGGAATCATTAGAAGATCCCATTTATTTTATACCCAAAGGTTTTTAGGATTTTCCCCACTCTGTAGTTGGGGCCACCACATGGAAAGTGATCTGTAAACTACCATGGATATTCCACTAGAATATCTCATCACAAGAAATCTTGTAATA
>JZKD02S2096853.1:224340-243170 GCA_000966675.3 Picea glauca
TCGCATATCCCAAATTTCTGGTATGCGAAATCCCGAAGGGTAGAGTATCATGGCTTAATCCGAGTTGTTTTGAATCTCGATAAGCGGTTAAAACCGTTTCGGGTTTCGGCCCTTCGAAAAACAAGAGAGAAAGGGAAATGCATGCATCGCGATTTCCCGAATCACAAAAGTCGACGGGCACCTCTCCGATAAGGCCTGTGGTCATAGCTGTCGATCACATGAGTACGGATAAGGGATGGCAGGGTCTGTATGAGGCCCTGTAGGGATTCGGGGAATTTTGTTCCTCGGAGAAAAGAAGAAAAAGGCCAAAAATTTTCTAGCCCCGTAGTGGGTGTGTTACAATGTCAGTTTATTTCCTTAGATCTCATATTTATTATAACTAGCTTATTTCTAAAATTTATGAAAATAGTTGGAATTTGAAAATGAAAGAGAAATCAAATGAACACACCAATCACACAAATGAAAACAAGATGTGACTTGGGAAATCCAATATAGGAGAAAAACTATCTATAAGGTGAGGCCTATTCTTTGATCTCTTTTGTTTAGTTATGAAAATATAAATACAAAGAAAGTGGCACTCACTATGGAGTTTCCTTTGACACTATGACTTGAATGGCTACTACAAAATATTATTCCTCCTCTATTATGCTCTCAAATACCACTCCTATATTATTTTCCCAACTATGGAACAAGTACAATGCTAAAATAATGGAACCCCCTCTCTTCCTAATAGTTGGACACATAGCTTGATAGTAGTCTAGCGTTAGAGTTTTTGCATGCCTCAACCCTCAATTAGTGTTAGGTTTTGGAACTTCTATAATATTCTTGAAAGTACACACATGACTATCCCCACATGTGTGAGTAATAGGGGTTGTCGTAGAATCCACTTGGTACCATGGTGGTCAATAAGGTAGGTCAACTTGCAGGAGGCATAACTTCCACATACAAACTCTAATTGAGGCAATTTTCACACCATTGGAAAGCTCTCGGTGTGTAGAAAAAATTTAAGGGGTTTTGAGATATGATCATAATTTTTTTCCCCCAAAATATTCCATTTGATAAATTAAAATGGCTCTAGAAGGTTCCAAACCCCAAATTTCCAAACTGGGACCCACCACTAAAATGGGCCTTACAAGCCAATTCCTCCAATTTTTCCACCCATGAAGTACGAAGATAGATGAAAAATTATGCAGTGATCCATTCTATATCATAACTCCTCATTTATGGAGGACTTTGGTCTCCAAAATATTTTACTAAATGAGGTGAGGAAATTTTTCCTCCACCTTCTCCCTAGAGTACTATTTTTCCTTGCCTGGAAGTTGTCCTTTCAACTCAATTTTCCAAAGGTCATGTTTCCTCTAGAATTGTTCTACAAAATTGTATCTTCTACCAAATATTCCTGAGCTTCTGGTGCTAAGTCTCGTATGGTAGGTAGGACGTGCTCCTTATTTTCCTGATCCAACATGAAAGGCTCGTAGAGTTTGAAATTTTCCACATTCACTACTAAGTAAATGTACATATATGGGGGTAGATTGATTCTATAGGAATTATCACCCACCTTCTCCAATACCTCAAAAGGACTATACCATAGAGTCTCGATGTGTTTACTAGGACCTTGTAGCATTTCCTTGTTCAGTTGCAACCAAACTCTATCTTCCACCTTTAATGTTTTCTCAATTTTATGTTGATCATGTCGGGTCTTGTACTTTTCATGTGACTTCTTCAACGTCTCCAATAGTTGAAAATGGATCTACCTAATATTTTGTTTTTTAAATCTCATCTTCGATTAGTTCCCTTGTGATGTCTTCCCTCACTTATCCTTGTTATCCATAGACAACATCTAAGGGCGAAGGCATAAAATACCCAAAGCAAGTTTCAAAAGGAGACTTACCAGTAGAAGTATGGACTGATGTGTTATAATAGTTTTTAATATATATTAGATTTTCATCCCAAGTCTTTGGATACTTTTGATTGTAACCCCTCAAAATATGAACCAATGTCACGTTGACTACTTTTGTCTTCCCATAGGTCTGTGGATGGAATTTTATAGATATTTTCAACTTGGTGTCCATATTTTCCCAAGGTTTAGTCCAAAAGGTATTGATAAATATGGCATCCTTATCTGAGGTGATGCTCCTTGGTATCTCAAAGTGTTCATCCTCTAATATATCAAGCTACATATTCTTTCATTTTGGGACAATACACATACCTTTGTAAGTTAGAAACTATCTTCTCAACACCAAAATTTATTGCAACCTTGGATGTGTGAGACTCTTGGATTATCTACAATTTTTTACCTTTAGGAACACAAATCTAGTCTAGCGTGTACAACAACCCATTCAAGAGATGATAGTTAGACATACCATCTCCTTCTTCTACATGAATTTGGCCATGTAGCTACTGAAACACCTCTTTAAATTCCTCATATTCTATGTATGCCTCTTTGTATGCATAATGGGTGAAAGGCTCCATCTGTATAAGAGTTCCCAAAGATATAATCTTGGATGTGGGTGGCCTTGAAATCATGTTTTCCAACTTATTAGTGTTTCCCTTATTATATTTGATGACTAGATGAAACTGGTGCAAAAACCCCATCCACTTCATTTTATTGAAGCTTACTCTGGTCTTGCAAATATTGTAGTGGTTGGTGATTAGTGTGGATGATGGATTTCTTTCCCATCAGATAGTGATTCTACTTTTTAACAACTTGAACCGGGGCATATAGTCCCTTATCATACATAGGGTAGTTCATGACTCCCCCATGAAACATTTCATAATGATATCATACCAACTTACCTCCCTACATCAAAACCTCTCCTATGGCATATCCACGTGCATTTTTCTCCACTTCGAAATGCTTCTACAATTTAGGCAATGCAAGAATGGGTGCTTGAATAATATTCTATTTCATCTCATCAAAATATTTTTCATAATTCTTTCCCCACTAGAAACTCTTACCATGGGATGTTATGGCAGGGAGTGGCATAGGTACCACTAAAAAGGATGATATGAACTTATGTAGGTATTGTGCTACCCCCCAAAAAAATCCTAACTTCGATGACATTAGTATGAACTAGCCACTTGAGAATGGCCTCCATCTTCATGGGATCTATCTTAAGTTCCCCTCTAATAATCATGTGCCCCAAATACACCATTAATTGCTAAGAAAACTTACATTTATTAAGGTTAGCCAATAGTTGATGATTTTTTAGAGCCTCTAACACCTACATGAGATGTGAGATGTGCTCTTCCCAGGTAAAGATCCAAACCAATATTACATACAAATACACTATTACAAATTAATCTAAATAGGGACACAATACATCATTCATCAATCACATAAATGTAGTTGGTGCATTACATAAACCAAAAGGAATGATCATCCATTCATACAGACCTTGCCTTGTCTTGAAGGCAATCTTCCAGGTATCTTCTTATTTAACATGTACCTAGTGGTATATCAATTTGAGTTCAAAATTGGTGAAGTACTTGGAATGTTGCAACTGATCTAACAAATCATCAATCCTGGGTAGAGGGTGTCAATTAGTGAGTGATGCAAGATCATCTAAGAACAAGTTCTATAATTGACCTCATAGGTCAAAACCACATTTACCAAGGGATTTGGTTCCCTAATTTCTTATTTAAGCTTGTAATATTTCAAATTGTCTCTAGAAGACATTTTGGTTGAGTTGTTTTGCTAGTTGTTGAGTTGTTACTAGAGTTTAGGAATAGTTCCCATATTTGGTTTTTGTTTAGAGAACTTGGGATTTTTATTAGCAGGTGAGCTATCTAAGAGCTCAAAGAAAATATATTGAATGTTTTTGTAAGAGTCAGAGGATAGAGAGGGGAGTGTTTGTGTGAGATTGAGTGTGAAAGGGTGGATTGCAGAGGTTCGAGAGACCATGAAGGAATGATCCTTCATGTGTAATTTATTTCCTTCAATGATATAATGAAATATAAAATCGTGTGGTATTTGATTTGTTAAAATCTATATATAAATTTTCTAGACATAGTGGCAAGGTTTTTTGGTTGCAGGAGACCAGATAGCGCACAGAGTGATTCCAAGTGTGAACCAAATCCCGTTAAAATTTTCATGTATTTTTGTTTTGTTGGTGTAGACAATTAGGATCAATCCAAAGAAAAAGATTGACGGCCCATATCATCGTGGGCATCGTCTCTTAGTGATTTTTCATTAGCTTGACACTTGATTAATTTCATGGTCATGAGGTCTAGTGATCTGGTGGTCCGATACACGTGGTGTAATATTATAAGTTGGAATGGATAGGAGAAGTGTTATAAAGGAAAGAAAGATCCACCATTAATCATGATAGGATCAACGATGATAAGGCTCTAATAGATATCGTCAAAATCTTAAAGGTGATCCACAAGTTTAGATATGATCGTTGATTAGGAGTATAGATTGACGACATGGAGTCTACATGCATCGAAAAAGTACGAGAAGTTTAACACAAGGAATGTCAAGACCCCGCGGTCCGGTGGCCCAAAATACGTGGCATTCATTTACTCGCCAGCTTGGTTTCATTTAGAGTTCTGGCATGGCCCACATGATAAAACCTTTACAATAGTGTGGAGGATTGCATGATGGAGATTAGATCTTCGTTATGGGAGATCAATGGTTCTCATTATAGAAGACTGTGGGCATCAGTGAGTTATGATAGTTGGGAAGTGTTAAAATGTCTCGATGACGAGAAATTCCATGGTGACGTAAGGGAATCCACTTAGGGGATGACACATGGAAGTAAGGAATGAAGTGTTCAGGGTTTTTTGGTGGCCCACGTCGTGAATTGAAATATAATTAAAGGAGAATCAATGATCTAGACTAGATCCACGATCTAGATCGATGGTTGATATTACATCGCCATCAGACCTTTTAGAATGTTGGATCATTGTCATTGATCATTCATCAACGATCCAAGGTGAACGTGCACATGAAAATTTATAGGGGGTTAACAGAGAGTCGATCACTTGCGCAAATAAGGAAAATACCACCTATTTAAAGTGGTATACCACCCCCAAAATAAATCTCCCGGTCACAATCGTGGGTCCTATGGATTTGATGCTAAGGTATAGGTGCTTGATGGACTTTAGTGCCTTCGGGAATTGCCCCAGTTACGGCCCGAGGTTTCTAACCACCATTCGCATAGGGTAAAGGTGTTACATTTTGTAATAGTGGAGTTGAGATAATTGAAGGATATTGGCACAGATAGAAGAGTGGAATAATATTGGTTGAGAGTAGTGGAGCAGTTCGACTTCCGGAGCTATAGTAAAGAATTGGAACTCTGCTAATACTATGGGAATTGACCAGTAATATCTTTAAATTTTGGTATCTGAGCGGAATTAAATTATTCATTTGAATGTTAGTGGGGAATTAAAATCATCGCAGAACCACAAGTGCAAGAGAAAGAAAGGATACAATAAAGAAACCTGCAAGGGTTGAAGCAAAGAAGTTTTGGAAATGTGGATCTAGTGAGATCTATCGGGTAATATGTTTTTTAGCTTTTCAAATTGATTTGGAATGATAGCGGTGGAAAAGAATATGTTGACAAGGATCTTTGATTCCATCCAAAGGAGAAATGCTAAAAAGGAAAGTTGGGACAAAATTCTAAAATAAATCTTGCAAATATTAAGTTTTATATCTGGTAATAACTCTGGTAAAAACAAAACTATATATATGCAAGTAGCAACAAAGAGGTAGTATAGCAAAGGATTGCAGCTAGAAGGTTGTAACAGTGAAAAATTCTCACAAGAGAATCTTCTGACAGATAGAGCCTTACATCAAGGGGTGTTGTAGATTCTTTCCAACTGATATTGGAAAGTAGAAAACAGTGGAAGTTCTCGGGAAAGTGTGAGCAGTGTGCAGAGAGAAAAGTGAGGAGCAAAGGATTCTCAAGAGGTTCTAGAGGAAAGGACCAGTGATTCCAAAAGGCCAACCTAGGGATAATCTTGATGAGTTATTGAGTGACAAGGTAAAGAGACTTGTTGAAAGGAGTGAGCTTGGTTGCAGCTCACAGTGGGCATGGAAAATATCACAAAAGTAAAGATGAAGATGACTATTGATAGTCATGAAAGTGGTTCAAAGGGAGGCCACAATAAGAGGAAAGAATATTCTAGAGCATATAGCAAGAAGAAGATGAGTGAAGAAGAATTTAACATGAAAATGACTGAGTTAAAGGTACGACTCAATTATGTGGAACAACTACTACAAGAATCTTAAGAAAACCAGAGATGTGGTTGGATAATGAAGTAGAAGGCTAGATGGCCTATTAAGCAATTGATTGCAAGAGAGCAGAGACATAGTTTGAAAGCTTGTTTGAAGAAGGTAGAAGCACTCAAGATAGTTGAGTGTGAGGTAAAAGATCACTATTGTGAACTTGCACAAGGATCAATCCTAGGAGAGTATGATGATGAGATGATGATGTGCTCAGATCAACACAAAGAAGGGATGATATTAACATCAAGTGAGATAGAGGAGTCTCATGAAATTCAAACTAATTGTTTTTGTGAGTATGTATTTGAAGGTGTTGAAGAGAATGAAGTTGAACAAAAGCAAGGAATTACAAAGGAAGCATAGATGCAAGAAGAACATAACTATGTTGGTGACAAACAATAGGGGATAACAACTTTTGAAGATAGACAGTCTCAAGGAACTTCCACAAAAGAAATAAGTTCAACATTGTTTCATGAGGACAGTAATAGAGAAGCTCATCAACCTTAGATAGACATCAAGGAGAGTTGGGAAATTGCAAGAGACCAAGGAGTTCAGATTGAAAATCTGCAAGCTTATGAAGAAATAAGTAAACGCAGAGGTATAATGGTTTGGTTATATTTTCTTTTGTTAAATGTTTACCTGACTATCCTTGAAAGAAATTTTTTAAAGGTTTAAGACATATGGAAGATTGGAAGAGAAAGGAAGATGTATGTCGTGCAGATTTATGAATGTCAATCATAACAGTGTAAATATGACAAGGAGGAAGATGATAAGGAGAACTCATCTCAAGATATTGCAGATAGTCCGGAGGAGACTATGGAGCACAGAAGCCAAGAATACAGAGATAAATTCCTTGAAGTTGAAGAGGAATATACATCACAGAGGCCTGAGGAATAGAAATTTGTATGTACCAGTAGTGAAGAAGACAATGATGTAAATTATTATCATCATACGATCAGGAACAAAAAACCTCATAAGACAAATGTACAAATAAAGCAATAAGCCATAGATTTGAACCAGACAACAATGAATTGTCAGAAGATGGTGAAACCAGAAAAGCAAAGGATGAGGTAATGGATTTGTTTTTTAAGATTTCATTTAATGAACATGAGCGGATGATAACAGTTAAAGAGTTGAGAATTGTTTTAGAATCGGTCAAGGAAGTGATAATAGTATGAGTCAAGGAGATGGAGGAATGAACAGAAAGATAGCAGAAATAAAAAGACAACTAAAAATAGTGGTGCAAGGAAGGAAAGCTAAAGAGAAAAGAAAGGAAGAGGTTTCATAATTTAACCAATATTCTGAGGAAAAAGAAGATACGATAAAAATTTCCAAGACGGGGAAGTATGAAGTGGAAGAGAGACAGGAAAAAATCATTATGTCATGTACACATCAACAGGATGAGAACCAAAGAGAGATTTAGAAAGAATGAAGGGGAAGATAAATGTGAAATACAATATGATTCCATATTTTAAATTTTTAAATGTGGAATGTATTTTACACGATGAAGGAAAAAATTATCTTGGAAACATGTTTTCTTATGTAGATATAGAAAAACATGAGAGATTTAAAGATGGAAATAGTCATCCTTCCTTACAGGAACAAGAAAATGGGAGAAAGCAGCAAGATGGCTCAGAAGATTGGAGTGGAGAAAGAAGAGTTTTTATAACTCTTACAAAAGGTATTGTTGAGGAAAAAGAGGAATGCATAAGATGTGAAGTTGCAAAGCATAAATAAATTATGTTACCAACCAAAGAAAGATTTAAAATCAAGAAATTGTCTGGGAAACTAATGCAGATGAGTACAAAATAGATATAAGAACCAATTGGTTGATTTCAGCAGTTCAAGCACAAAATTGTGCAACAGAGAGTCGGCATATAATTGAATGCTTGTATATCCTCATACTAGGCAAGGAATTGATTATTTTTTAAGTTGAAATGATTCCATTTAAAACAATGGACAAGTGGGAAATGAAGGTAGCAAAAGAGATATATTTTATAATTTCTCAAGGTTAGCAAGTTAAGGTATTATGGATTAATGCAAAAGATGATCTAAGGGAATTTGTTTGTAGGAAGAATATGATGTTGATTATGGGATCAAAGATCAGAAAGTACATTGAGGTACAAGACCAAGGAGCTAGTGAGGGATGCATGGAGCAAAAAATCAGTTGTTTTGGAGTATTGACTAGTGATTGTAATAACTATTGCAGGCTAACAATGTTATTAAAAGAAGTAATAATATCCAAGCAGAGGAATCATACATAAGTAAAGTGTCAAAGGGGCAGAAATCAACAACAAGTAAAAGTGAAAATATCATAGTTAGTAAGGAAGATATATGAGAGGAAGATCACCAACAATAAACAATTGATCAGTGATGGAAGAAGAAACAAGGAAGTTATACTATGACAAAGCAAAGTTTGGGATCTTGGAAGGATGCAGACAACAAAAATGTGACAAGAGGAAAGTCATGCAAGTGGACAACAACAACATGGAGTTTGGAATCCAAGAGGAGGAGGCACTTGCAATTGAAAAGTGTTAGAGAACTAGATGGAAGCTACAATCAGATAAAGATTACAATAGAATCAATAGAAATGCTCCTAAACAAGAGTCCATGAATTATTTTTACCTAGGGAGTCTGATGCAAACGCATATGAGAACAAGTTCTAGAATTGACCTCATAGGTCAAAACCACATTTACCAAGGGATTTGATTCCCTAATTTCTTATTTAATTTTGTAATAATTCGAATTGTCTCTAGAAGAAATTTTGGTTGATTTTGTTTTCTAGTTTTCAATTTGTTACTAGAGTTTAGGAACAATTCCCAGATTTGGATTTTGTTTAGATAACTCAATATTTTTGTTATGAGGTCATCTATCTGAGAGCTCAAAGAAAATATATTGAATGTTTTTGTAACAGACAGAGGATAGAGAGGGGAGCACGTGTGTGAGATTGAGTGTGAAAGGGTGGATTGCAGAGGTCTGAGAGACCATGAAGGAATGAGCCTATTGTGTAATTTATTTCCTTCAATGATATAATGAAAGATAAGATCGTGTGGTGTTTTCCTGTGTATTTGATTTGTTAAAATATGTTTATAAATTGTTTGGACAGAGTGATTAGGTTTTGTGGTTGCAGGAGTTTGGATCACACTTAGAGTGATTCCAAGTGTGAGCCAAGTCCCATTAAAATTATTGCGTATTTATGTTTTGTTGATGTATACGGTTAGGATAGATCTAGAGAACAATATTGTGTCCCATATCATCGCGAGCATCGTCTCTCAACAATTTTTCGTTAGCTTGACACTTGATTAAGTATCTGGTCACGAGGTCTTGTGATCCAGTGGTCCAATACACGTGGCATAACATTATAATTTGGAATGACAAGGAGAAGTGTTATAAAGGAAAGAAATATCCACAGTCGATCACAATAGGATCGACAGTGATCAAGCTCTATTCGATATCGTCGAAATATTACAGATGATCCACAAGTTTAGATCTGACCGTTCATTGGGAGTATAGATCGATGGCATGGAGTCTACGCGTATCGAAAAAGTACCATAAATTTAACACAAGGAATGTCGATACCCCACTATCCGGTGGCCTGAAATACGTGGCATCCATTTACTCCTTGATGTGGTTCCATTCAGGGTTCTGGCATGATGTCTCACATGATAAAACCTTTACAATAATGTTGTGGATTGGACGACGAAGATTAGATCTTCGACACGGGAGATCAACAGTTCTCATTATGGTGGACCACGAGAATCCACGAGTTCTGATAGTTGGGAAGTGTTAAGAATTCATGATGTCCTGATGATGAGAAATGTCATGTTGATGCAATGGGATCCACTTAGGGGATGACACATGGAAGCAAGGAATGAAGTTCTCAGGGTTTTGTGGTGGCCCACATAGTGAGTTGAAATATAATTAAAGGAGAATCAACGATCCATACTGGATCCGCAATCCATATCGACGGTTGATTTACATCACCATCGTACATTTCAAAATGTTGGATCATTGTTATTGATCGTTGATTAACTTTAGGATCAATGATCTAGGGTGAACACTCACATGAAAAGTTTTATGGGGTTAACAAAGAGTCGATCACCCACACAACTAAGGAAAATACCACATGTTTAAAGTGGTATACCACCCCTGCAATAAATCTCTTGGTCACAGTCGTGGGTCCTATGGAGTTTGATGCCAAGGTATAAGTGCTTGACAGAATTTAGCACCTTTGGGAATTTCTCTGGTTACAGCCTGAGGTTTCTAACCACCGGTCCCATGGGGTAAAGGTGCTACACTCTGTAATAGTGGAGCTGAGATAATTGAATGATATTGACACAAATAGAAGGGAAGAATAATATTGGTTGAGATTAGTGGAGCAATTTGACTTCTGGAGTTATAGTAGAGAATTGGAACTCTGCTAAGACTATGGGAATTGACCAGTAAGGTCTATCATTGAGTGTAATTGTGTTCAAAGTTTTGTAGATGATACACATTTGTGAAGTTCCATCCTTCTTAGGCACTATGTTTATAGGTGACCCAAAGGTGAGGTGCTTGGTTGAATTACTCCCTACTCCAGTAGTTGTTGCAATTGTTTCTTCACTTCATATACTTCTATAATAGACTATCTTTACATCCTAATATTCAGTAATGGGGAATCAAGCAATAACTTTATCTCGTGATCCACTTCCATATTAGGTGGTAACCCTTTAGACTCCTAGAACACTCCTATGTATGCCTACCAAAAATCCTCCAATTTTTGTTTATTGTCTTTGGTAAATCCCTCCAGGGATAACTTTAGGCTTACTGATTCATCCCTTGGATGATTCTCTCTCAAGAAAAGCAATACAAATTTTCTACTAGAATTGGTAAACTTTTTGGCTTGGTTGGCACTTACCGGAGAGATCTTCGATTTTCCAGCTTTGTGCACATTAATGATGAAAGACTTCCTTGTTCAAGTGGTATTGGTTTTCTCTCCTCATGAAGATCACATCCCTCATATACATGTAGGGGCTTCCAAACACTACATCACAGACATCAAGGTGTACTACATCTAACTCTACTTCATCAATAAAATCTAGACTTATAGCAAATTTGATCTTACACTATTTAGTGAATTTGAGCTCTACATCCATATTCACTCCTAATATTGTTGATCATATTGTCTTCTATGAGGTTGGCATGTGAACTAGAATTGAATAGACCATCCACCTTGGTATTTTTTACTTAGATCTTAATTTGGAAGATTTTAGTCATCTCCTTCTCTTCCTTGTGATGAAGGCTACTTAGATTCACCTCCTTCTGCATTGAGTTGCAGACAATATTTCCATCCATATATGAGCTTCTCTCTACCTAGTTTCCTAAATCCATGCTTAGCAGGTTCTTGTTCTTTGCATCCTTCTTATGATTCTTTGGATTCAACTCTAGATGTACCTTCCAACACTTATTTTTGGTGTGACCATCAATAGTACAATGGTTGTAGTGGTTGTTTGGAGCATTTCAATTATGTGCAATAGATTTCATTTTCATGTCTTTTCCTCTCTACTTCTTCCCCTCCTTGGAAGCGTCTTGGTGATATTTCTTTTTAGAACCACTAGGTTGTCCTTTCTTATGGCCTATGTTCTCGAGTTACTATGCTTACACACATGCCCCATCAGTAGTCTTTGTTTTGAAGAGCATCACTTGCTTTCACAAATGACTATGTATACCCCCCATATACGGATGATACCCAACATGATCACCATCTTCCTAAACTTAGTGGTGTACTCTTGCACACTCTACCCTTGCATTTTCCTGAAGTGATGCGAACATATCCACTAGTTCTCCACAAACCCAATAGGGTAATTGGGACTTGATGAGGGTTTTGAACACCTCCCACTTAGTTATTGGTGGATTAACCTCCATCCTAAGTATTTTTGTGTGTCTTTCCCACTATATTAGTGCATGGACCTCTAGTTTCAACTGGGAAAATGAAATTTTCTACTCTTTATCTATATTATGGACACTGAAATACACTTCTAACTATTGCAATCAATGATTTATTTTAACAACATCAATCTTACCTTAGTAGGGCTTGATGTCCACTTTTGCTTCCATTTTAAATAGATGTTGTGAAGGAGTGATGGTATTGAAACTTGGTTTCTCCTTCCGAGGGTCTTTTTTTTACTCCTTTTCTATGTCTTCACTATCTCTTGGTTTCTCATCCAATCCAACTTCTAAGTTAGAGCCATCAACCTCCCTGAAAGGTCCAAACTTGTTCACCAGAGATGCCATGACGAGAGCCATGTTGGGAGAGATATAATTGACTTGTTCTTCCAGACTCGCAAACCTATTTGTTGCTAAATCATGAGGGTTGTTATGACTAGACTGATCCACATGGCTAGTGTTCTGCAACTTCCTTCTTAAGCCAATTATTGGATCCTACAACTTCCCACAAATACCCCAAAGAAAATTGATCTGATACCAATATGATTTGTAAATTGTCGTGGATATTCCACTAGAACATCTGGTCACAATAGATCTTGTAATATTTTGAAATGTTTTATTATGCAAGTTTATTTCCTTAGATATTTTATTTATTATCACTAGCTTATTGCTCAAATTTATGAAAATAACTGGAATTTGAAAATGAAAGAACAAGCAAATGAATGCACCAGTCATATAAACGAACACAATATGTGACCTATGAAACCCGATACAAGATAAAACCCAACTTAAAGGTGAGTCCTATGCTTTGTTCTCTTTTCTTCAGTTACGAAAATGCAAATACAAAGAAAGGGGCACTCACTATGGAGTTGCCTTTGACATTGTGGCATGAATGTATACTATAGAATATTCTTCCTCCTCTATTTTTCTCTCAAATCCCACTCCTAGAATATTTACTAAACTATGGAACAAGTATAATTCTAAAAGAATGGAACCCCCTCTCTTCCTAGTGACCCAATATCTAACATAACCCGATAGTCATCTAGGGTTATGGTTTTTGCATGCCTCAATCCTCAATTAGTGTTAGGTTTTGGACCTTCTAAAATGTTCTTGAAATTCCACACGTGAATGTCCCCACATGTGTGAGTAATGGGGGCTAATGTGGCATCCACTCGGTACCATGGTGGTCAACGAGGTAGGTCAACTTGCAAGAGGAAAAAATTCCATATATGAATTCTGATTGAGGCGATTGTCACACCGTTGGAAATCTCTTCGTGTGTAAAACAATGTCAAGGGGATATGAGCTATGTTCACAAAGTTTGACCTCCAAAAATTGTTGTTGATGCCTCAAAATGGCTCTAGAAGGTTCTAGACCCCAAATTTCCAAACTAGGGCCTCCCACTAAAATGGGCCCTACAAGCCAATTCCTCCTATTTTTCCACCTAGGAAGTAGCATTGGGGAGGTGTGATCAAAATGAATCCAATAAAATTTAAATGGATAATTACTCGACATTATGTCTTCTCTAAGAGGGAAAATTTTACTCATACACTTGTGTTAGAATTTTTGGTTTCAAAATCATATTCCTAATCTTGTCTTAATACCTTTAATTTAGGCTTCTAGAAGGGGGTAGTTTGTATTACAATCTCAGATAGCTTAAGCATTTTCCATGGGAAATAATTAGAAGTGCCCATTTATTTTATACCCATGGGTTTTGAGGAGTTTCCCCACTTTGCAGTTAGAACGACCACATGGAAAGGCTTGATCAACTTAGGTCCCATGGTAACCACGACATTTTAGGAATCACCCCATTCCATGCATGGGAAGGATATGCAAGCATCCCCAAGGCATTTCATAGGACAGCTCTACCTAGACCAGTGATAAAGACCAAGGTGACACCTCAAAATGGCTCAATGACATTGATTCCTTTATATTAGGGGTTCCAAGGGAACTATCCTAGCCCACTTATAGGACAACCCTACCAAAAGCTTGACTGGAAAGAAGAATGCATTCACACGGATTGAAGGGAATGCCCAACCACCAATGACGACATGAAACATGGTATAAAAGAAAAATCACTAGAAGGAATGGGGAGGGGGGGGGGGATGATTAATATGACTCTACAACCAATATTAGGATTCCACCTTGTAGATGGTAAAAGTAAAAATGATCACATAGAAATGCTTGGGTGTCCACAAAGGATTTTGGAGGTGATTTCCTAGTTGGTTTGGCAACCAAGAGATGGAAAACAAGGAAAGAAGCCCAATAAACAAGGGACAGAAGATCTTTAATTTTTTAAGTTCAAGTAGCCTTCCAACTGACTAAAAAGAATAAAATGAAAAGAAGAAGAGATGAAATGGTTTATGTTGTTTGCTTAGGGAAAATGGGATTCTTCGATTGGTTGTTTCAATGCCCATAATTACTAACCAATACCAAGAGAAAATTGGTTCATGGAAAGAAGACTATAGAGACAAAAAGGAGGTAAATTCCAGTGTTGTCCCTAAGATTATAATTAGTTTTGGAAGCCCAATTTGTGCCTTTGTTTCTGAATGTATTCCTTGTGTTGATTTAAAGTCGAGAACATAGACATTTCAATGCTTGATTTTTACCACGCTATGTTCTCCAAGGTAAATCTGTTTTGTTATTGAGTATGTTAATGACGTTTTCATTGTATTTGATTGTTTACATAAAATATATAGTTATAGATGTATGTGCAACAAACTAATACAAAGAAGTAGCAATGAAATGTGCACACCAAAGAATTTAAGACACATTGATATATATTAATGTTCTTATGGTCGCATTAATATAATTGAATAGAGATATATACTAGTCCATCATTTTTATGGATCAACTATATAATTCCTAAGATCCATGAAAAAGGTTGAATTTATTTTTATCATACTAGTTAAAGTTTCATAGGTTGTTATCATTATATAAAATGTTTTTTAGGATATAATTAAATAATTGAGAATATGTGTTTCCTCCAAGGATGTCACAAGTTCAAATTTAGAAGGGGGTAGGGTATGTATACCTTTGTGGACTTTATCAGTCAAATCGTTGGGCGGAGGGGGTCTTCTGTCCCACATACAAGGGGGTCTCATACTCCAATTTGGTGTTTGGCTTGATTGTGACATAAAATTAGATTATTGCTATTATTATATTAGAGTAAATAATTTACTGATATAGAGCAACATATAATGCAAGCATCCAATTTTGAAGGGACAAAGGAAAATACAAGTGACAAGGAAAAGATAAATGTAAAGAATAAAAGTACTAATGTGTATCATGGAAAATTATAACGATGCATACTTATTTTGTAAATGTAGAAATATTGGTGAATCTTACTCATTCTTAAAATGTCAACATAAAATATTGGCAATATTTTGAAAAAAATTTCAAATTTATAAAGTTGTTATATAATTTTTAGTGATGATTTTTGAAGGAAAAAAAAAAATATTTTATAAAATATGGGTGAATCTTTTGTGGAAAAAAATAAAAAAATTATTTAATATTATTGGAAAAGAAAAATAGAAAAATGATAAATCATTTTTAAAAAAATGAAAAATTAAGCAAATGGCAAAAGTTAACACCTAAAATTTTCCATATCGCACATCCTAGTTGTCAATTTGGCAATGAGCTCACATGTTTTTACCAATATGCACATCCTAATTGTTATTGGAAGAAAAGAACAATCCCCAAAGTAAGTTAGTTGCTCAATAAGGAAAAGAAAACACTCTTTTAGGAGGGGAAAGGAGTACTTTCCTTGAAGAGGATCTTGCCAAAAGCAAGAGTTGATTTGACCTATAGAGGCATCTTTGACGTTTCAAGAAGGAGATTGATAACTATGAAGTTCTTAGGAAAGATTCCCAAGTAGAGATCATGAGTTCGCTTGCAAAGGATTTTAGTTTTCATGTTGAAATGCAAGTTTTGGTTATCATCTTTGTGTGAGTTGTGAGATACTACTAGTTGTGGAAGATAATTAATAATGAAAAAAAGTAGGGAAATTTGTTGACATGATCAATATTTGTCCCGGAAAGACTCTAATACTTCTTATAATTCTTGGTGTAAAAACAACTAGAAGGGAGGAAGACCAACTTTAATATAGTTGGGTTTAGTAGAGAATATCCTAGATAATATAGGTAAGAAGGGATGCTTGTGGTCAATTGAGATGAGATTTCTCTATGTTATGGTTGTACCTAATTGAGTTCCTTAGTCTATGTAGCCATATTATGATCTAATTGTGACTGGTGAGTATAGAGGTTGATACTTTCAAGCTGATAATATCAATTATTATGTACTATGATATCATTTGAGCAATACAAGAGAGCATTTCAAACTCAATGTTCTTTTCCATGAGGATTTTGCACTATAAACTATGATCTTAATATTTCTAGTCTTGATGATCTTAGAAGAAAACCCTTGAACAGCCACCCTACTTATATATCAATTCCAAAAATATATGTATTATATAATTTTATTATACATTTGTAATTAATATTATTTTTAATTTTACCATACTCTTACAAAGTAACCAACTCATAACATAACATATTCTATTTATGTTTTCCAATTAGTTTTGCCCAAAATCTAGTTAGAAATTTAAAAGAATTGTTGGAATTAACCAGGGAATAATTTAGAAGAATTGTTGGAATTACAAATATTGGTTGTTGAGATTGCACAATCTGAGTGGATTAGGGGTTTTTAGGGTTGTTGGATCCATCTATGCATTCAAATCTACAATTTGAGTAATGAAAAAATACAATTTCACCAACAATTATATGGCTGAATTTCCATAATAATTGACCAAAAAATCCAAAAAATCAAATGTTTCCCATAACATATACCTCATTTATACCTTCATCCAATAAAACCAAATATACATGCCAATAAATAATACTATATACATATCAACTACCAACTACCAAATTACTCTCAACCACATCTCTCATCTTCATCAAAAATATTTTATTTATTAGTAGTTTTTTAAAAAATATTGCAATCTCACTTGTCAATTTCCAAACACTAGGCATACCAACTACATAATTGATCTGACCCACATCTTCCATCATATATATCAACTATATAATTGCTCCTTACCACATGAAACCACCAAAAAAAAAAAGAGAGTCCTTAATAGTCTTAATTGCACAATTACCCTTTAAACAACCAACTGGTTATGAAACCATCTCTTACTTTATGTTTGTTATAGATTTTAACTGAATTTTTTCAATGAATATTCTGAAGATACATAATCATATCAATATCAATCTAAATCTGCAACATCCAATGAATATTCTGAAAATACATAATCATATCAATATCAATCTAAATCTCAACATCCAATCAATATATCCAAGAGTTTTTGGAGTTGATATATATAAAAGTTTTGTGTGGCCCCTAACAGATACTTTAGACCTGGGAAATGGATATGAATATGATTTCCATCCACAAAAAGTAGAAAAGCTGAAGAATCGCTAGGAGACAAATCGGCCATTGAAAGACATACAATCCAGAAGTGGCTCTGCCATATCTTTTCTTCATACTGTCAGCGACATGTAGGACACCTCCCTCCAGATGGGTCTTGGTCAATGATTTTTAAGCCGACTGAATATTCCTGATAGGTCGGATGCGTTACTGGCAAGTTGCAGGAGACTATGCTGACATGTCAAGTGCCATACTGGTTGTGTTGTTCAGTTGATGGGTGGCTAAGTTTCGATGATGGTTGAGCTTTGGGGAGCTGGCAAGCCAGCTCAGCTGTTGAGGTGGCTCAGTATGTCATGTGGAACAGTAACGGCATGTTGTGTATACCTACGTTCTAAGTTGACAATGGTTTGTCTGGTTAAGCACTATCACCAAAGCGAAGTAGAAGAGCTTTACATTGCACCTCATCATGCTTAACCTAATATTGATATTAGTTATACTATCACATGTTGAAATAAATGAAAAAATGTAAAATTCAATTGGGTTTAGTTTGAGTGATTTGTGATGAGGGGTGTTTTCCTAGTTCAGGTTCAATTTCTTCTAATGACATGTTGAGCTCTTAAAAAAGCAAGCTATAGAAAAAACCTCAGCTTTCTACAAAATCTAGTTTACCCCTAATACCATCCTCAAAATAAGAAAAAATACTATATGAATTTTCCAAACTCTATTCCAAAATAAATAAATAAATAAAGTAAAAAAATGCAAATATTAATAAATTTATTTAACATGCAAAGCATTATCATGTCATTATCAAACATGTTGAAATAGGATTCTTACTTCTTATTTTTTTAACCAGAATTGAATAGCATTATCGTGTCATTATCAAACATGTTGAAATAGGATTCTTACTTCTTATTAGTCCCTGCCGGAAGGCCAAGGGCAGGGACTATAGCAATGAGTTCATCGCTGACTTTCAATTAGTTGTTAGTTGACTTCGAAATTTTTGTAAAAATGGTAATGTTTAACATAGGAAATATATAAACCTTATTTTTTTAATAATAAATTTGTGGATTTGTCACAATTTCATTGGCTGGGAAGTTTGAAGCGTTATTGCCGGCTTCGCTTCTTCCCAGGCAATTTTGCTTTGATAAATAATTTGCCTATAGTTTCATAATGTATCAAGGCTGCTTTCATAATGCTTTCATAAATGCTTCTCCTATGATTTGACAGCTGACATTCAACCGATATTTGACA
>JZKD02S2096853.1:243180-256281 GCA_000966675.3 Picea glauca
TCATACTGCAACATTAGAATGCTGTTCTAATCGTACTTCAACATTCGAATACTTTTGCCTTCTGAACATGCTTCCATTTTCTTGCATTAAATTTGGCAGGGACTACGCTGCTTCGTTGCCCTTGTTTTTTTAACCAGAATTGAATGATATCAAACATTAAATTAAATCTCAAAAGACCAAAAATATTTAGTTGACTAGTACACATTGGTTGACCATTCTCTTCTAACCCACATCCTTGTGCCACTTTCTTTTCAATCACTTACTCATAGAGAATTCTTTATTATCTCATTGACTACTTCCGTGTTGTTCAATCTCGTTTTGACCACTCTCTTGTAGAGCATTGCCTTGTCAAATCATTATTTTATCGACCACTCTCTTGTCAACCATTCTCCTAATATCCTATCAACAAATACTCATAAAAATACTTTAAAAGTCTATCTTTACTTATAGTTTCTTCCATATTTCATCACTATTGTCTCTTATCTTGTCAAATACTCATAAAATTACTTTAAAAATCTATCTTTACTTATAGTTTCTTCCATATTTCATCACTATTGTCTGTTATCTTGTCAGTTTTTTTTTCATTTTAGATATATGTTTATTTGTTTCCAACCTTTTTCTCTTGAGATTATATCAGAGTCTTATTTACAATATGGTATCTTGTTAAATTAGCAGTTCTTAGCAGATGTATAACATCAATCAAGTGTATGATTCTATTTCAACTTGTTAAATGAGAATTCATTTCTTAGACTGCATTACCATATCATAACAACAACAAAACCATCATGTGAACAACATAAATGGTTGAAAGAAAATATCGAATGCATCCTTCCATTTGAAGTGGCTTTTTTCGTAACAACTTCTTAAGAGCTTCATACATATAAATAGGCATCAAAATCATATTATGATATGTATTCCAATGTGCAAGCCAAAAATGTTTGATGTATCGACACCATAGATTTAGTTAAGTAAATCCATTGTTTTGTGAATTGTTATTGTGGGACTTTTTCTTGCATGTACCAAGGAATTGTAGCCCTAAGTTGCATTACATTTTTGTCTATTGTAGATTGAGTATGTTAATTTCTCCCAAAATTTTGGGAATATTGAGTATTTTCATTGATTTAGGTGGTGGGCGTAGTGATTCTCTCAAAAGTTGTGAGTGTGACACAAGAGTTAGACTATTACCTGCACATGCCTTGGATAAAGTCAAATTCATTTGTGTGCCTTCAAAGTTACTTTATTCTATATTAAGCACTTTTGGTGCACCCAAAGCCAAATACCTCGAGATTATCCTATATTGTGGACCGTTTCTTCATGTAAATACCCTAGAAGAACCTAAGAAGCATATAAAAAGGTGGGATTGATATGGAATTGGCAGACTTAGATGAGAATTCATTTAAATCTTATACTTTGGATTTGATATGATCTTTGGGGACTCTTTGAGAGATCTTTGATTTGTCTTTTTCTCGCACAAAGGAAGGCCCAATCCGCCTCTTTGTGTCTACTTGCACAATTTGCTTTTGGAGGTTTGAGGAAAACCATTAGAGGATTTTTTGAAGGGCATATTTGAATACCATAGGACATGAGAGAGCCTCAAATAAGCATGAACCCATGAAAAAAGGTTATTTTCCATCTCACCACTAGGTATGGATTGCATGTAATTTTTCTACTTTAATAGAATTTCTTCCCCCCCCCCCCCATATTTACTTGTTATTGGTTTAATGTTATAACTTGAATGCTTTTCTTTCCTTCTTTGAATTAACTAAGTTGATCTAGAAGGGTTTTCACATAGATTTCTAAGTTAGATCTAAGGTTTTGTTAGTTATAAAGTAAGAATGTGTTTTTTCTTGTTTTATGCATAGGTTACTTGGAGGTATACCTCATTTTCTTGCACATCCATTTCACTTTTGTTGTTCCATTAAGGAGAACAAGTTATGTGTTCCTCTCTTCCCTTTTTTAATGAAACCCTAGTTGCTTCTTGTTTGCTTAGATTACTGATGTAAAACTTGATTTGTCTATTACTAGCCTTCCAATCAACTAGTGGGAATCAAGTAATATACTCGTACAAAAATTCATGTCAATAGAATGGTGACTCCACATGGGAGAAAGTAAGATCATTTTTCAATATCCTCCTTAGATTGGATTTAGGGTACTCTATAGTTTTCTATATTTTACCTTTTCCCGCTCAAGATCCATAGCAATTGAATGACATAACCACGTTCCCAAAATCTATGTTTTTAGTTTTTAGTTTTTAGTTTTTAGTTTTTAGTTTTTAGTTTTTGTCTTTAGAATGTGTGGTTGTGAACAATTTTTCTACATAGACTTGTTCTTTTCTAGAACAACATCATGCACAATGTGTTATTATATTCTTCTTAAGTTTGTGATCCTATATATGGGCTAAAAATAAAAATAAATCCTAGGAAATTTTTTCTAGGTGTCACTACTTCTACTATGCACTATCTATTTGTTTTTGAATTTGCAGAGTAGGACTTAAAATAAAAGTGAAAAAATGGTTGATTTGAAGAATTTGTCCTTCCATCATTTACTTATGCACTTCTTGTTGCATCAAGCACACATATTTCACATCTTTATAGGTGACATATTGCAATGTTGTTAGTTCATGACCCACACATATTTGTTAAGAGACAGACCTTAAAATCAACCTTAATAAAAGTAACTTAGACCTCTCTATTTTTGGTCTAACATAACACCAAGATTATATTCATTTTTTTCTTTTGGGTGAGTGATCTATCTTCTTAATTCTTAATTATGTGAAGTTAGAGCTGATTGATTTTTGTTACATCAGATTGACCTTGAGACTCCTTGAAACCACAAGTGTGATTGATTATTAATTCTTTGAATTAACCTATGTGACATATTATTTTTGTCTTCTTCTTTAAGTTCCTTTGTCTCTTGAGTTTGGTTTAGATTCCCCCTTTGATAAGCATGTTTGCAGTAGCTTCATGGCTAGTAGTTCAAGGAATACCAAACTTAATTTACCTAGAGACATTGGAAAACATATCATGGCTACCTTGACCCTCGCAAACTTGACCATAGGCTTTCTAGTTTGGGTGCTTTCTAATTCAAATAAAACTAATCCCCATCCTTTGCCGTCACAACTTGTTAACTTTGTCATGTCTCCTCCTTCTCAACCTGGTGAAAGATAACTTCATACAATGGAACAACCTAAGAGGAAGACAAGGAAGTACACGAAATAGAAGTTTAGGAACCAAGGATAAGGGAACATTGCCAGTATTGCTGGGGGAAACTAGGGTCAAACACAACCTAAACCCTGAAACATCCTTGTGTTATTTATGGGAAAGATCATTACATTCATGTATGACTTGATCTTGAAAAATTTTGAAGATTGAGGGCTCTTTTTCCCAATCAGATTCCCTAGTAAGATCGTGTACCTTTGTCACAACCATCCCCATTGCATGAATCCAGTGCTTTTGATGTTGAGTCTCAACTAAATTCAACTTCTTTGATTTCCCAATAATCAAGTGACTAGTCCATTCTCATTGTTTGGCTCAACAAACCTTCTTCACAAATGAATTCATGTATGTCCACCACCACTATTTACATACTTTCTCATGAACCTTTGAATCCTTTGAATGAATTAGGATTAGATATTATGGATGTAACTTCATCCCTAGGGTAACGTATCCAATTTGTCCCCCTTGTGTAAATGTACTTATGCCTCTTCGACAACAACCTTTTATAATGGTGAAGAGTTCTTAGAGGCTATGACAAGTAATAGAACGATTTTCTCCCCCCTCTGTAAATGTGCTCCTACCTATTTGATGATGATCTCTTGTGATGATGAAGATTCCTTAGAGTTTATAACTTCTCTTGATAGTATTTGGAATGACCTTCAACTTGGTTCTCCTATTGAATTTATACATCGGGTTGACACTTTACTTGTGGAACTTTAGACTCCATTACCCTTGGTGAGATTAATTACTTTGATTCCTCCATTAGGTTGGCCTCTCTACTTGTGGACCCACAGACTTTATTCCCCTTGGTAAAATTTATTACTTTGATTCCTCCCTGAAAGCCTAATTTTCACTTAATGAGGATGTATCCGCCTAATTTTATCTAACAAGTATTGATATTTTCTTAAAACGGGATGTTGGTGTCCAATGTAAAGTTGAGAGCACTTAAACATGAATTGTATAACTCATGATGAATCTGACATGATTTGCCATGTGTTGTTTCATGGGTACAAGGCTTTGAGCTAGATATTTTACTACCTTTGAAAGATTTTCTTAGTCATGGTTGGTTCAGTAAGTTGTATTATTGCCCTAGTTCAATACAGGATTAATATCTCCATCAGAACCTTTTGTCACCCATATTTACTATAGTATCCACCCCATTTGATAATGGTGTGCTAGCCCAACTTGATCCCTTTCACATGTCCTACAATGTGTTATTTTATAGGATCAATCCTTTGCCTTTTGGCACCCATCTTAATATTTTTACATAATCCCAGGATTCCTTATATATATAGATAGATAGATAGATAGATCGATAGATAGATATAAGCTCAGGACCTCCACGGGTTTATCAAACACCTTCCAAACTAGATTTACTTTGCACAAGGGAGTCCCTTCTCTGTTATACAACCCTCGGCTACCTCCCCTTACAAGTGTCGATTTCTTTCCTGTAAGAACCAAGTCGCGGTCCTCTATTTCTCTAGTCTGGGTTTGGGTCTTCTTTGTTCCAGGGTGACCCTTTATCTCTTGGACAAGCTTTCTATTTTCTTCAAGAAAATATTCCCAGCAACTCTATCGCTCGTAGCAAGTGTGTGAGTCTCCTCCTCACCGTTTCTTCCAACCGTGAGTCTGCAACTCATTGTGTTCTCTGTGGTTCCCTATGAGAATCCGTTCACAGCTCCTCATGCCTCTGTAATTCCATGAGTGTGATCCTTCTCTTACTCTCTCTGGTTTCATTCTCTCCTCTCTTTTGTGCATGTGTCTAGATACTCCTCTTCATCCTGTGTCTGCGCATCTCATGATGTTTTTCCACCTTTGGTCTCTTATTCCACCAAATCCTCGGGATTCCCATGGCTATTGTTAGATGCAACCTCCAGTCAGGGATTCAAATTCGAAGGGGAAATCCAAGGGTGCCCTTTGTCATGTTTTCAGTTGACCCTTGCCTCTTCAACAAATCAGATCTGTCAGTGGTTATAATTTCTTCAACCACCAATCATGTTACCCATAACTGGTCACGTGGCTCCATGCATTTTTAAGTACGTGGGAAGGTGGTGCATTCAATCTTTTCAGGTGTGAGTTGGAATGTTGAGCAAGCTTCCTATTTGTTCATTGAAACTTCTTCATTCCCTTCACTATTCCACCTCATTAATTCCCACTTCACCAATCCACCTCACCAATCCCACTTTGATATCATGGTTAGTACTCAAGGCATTTTCCTCTCAGTCAGATTTTCGGTATTTTCTATTAATCAATAGCATAATTACATGCTTCATGATCACATTATATGAAGTCTTAGAATAATTACAATCATGGGGGAAAACAAAGTGTTATATATATATAACATAATCAAGGTATTGAATCACGTGAGATCTACATGTCAGTTCTATCATGCTCCTACGACATTTCAAATGATACTTCAATAGATTCATGAAATCATAGAATTTTGGTCTAGAATTAAACTCTAATGTGGGTTACCAAGCCATATGATCCCTCTTATTGGTTCACATAACAAATAATCAATTAATCACATATCCAAATCCAGCCAAGAGCTCATGTATGCCTAGCCAACCTACTAGATCCCATACTACTCATAAACATTAGCAATATCTCACATAGATTCAACATCACAATATGATTCACCATATATACAAATGAAGGCATAACATATATATCATCACAAAAATCATATGTGAACAATCATCATATGAACACATCCAATCACCACATGCACTAGCCCTATCAAACCATTTCACAAGCAAATGACACAAGTATAAATTTCATACTTACATCTATCTACATAGATATATTCAAGTATGCATAAGAGTTAGCAGTAAGCATAGCAATTCAGAGATATACAAGTTGTTGTCAAAGTCTCAAAATGTGAAAGTATCATCCAACCCACCAAAATTGAGCCAACAGGTCATGCATGGATCAAGGTTAAGCAAGATGGGGCATTACACCTTCTATTACCTTTCTTATTGATTTTTATTTAAGAATATATTGAGGGAGGGGGGGAAGAGAAGAGTGGTTGAAAGAGAGATTGTAAATATGTTGAAGTTTTACTATGTAGGTCAAAATACCACCTCTCCCAATACCAAGTTTTTGTATCTCAAAAGAGAAGCATACACATGATGTCTTTCTGATGTGATATTTCAGGGGTTGGCTCACAAGGGAGGAAGGTTATACCCACTATATATGGTAGCAAGGGAAGGTCCTGAAAGGACCTTGCATGAAAGATAACACTTTCTAAGGACTTGTGTCCTTGTCATGTAAACAATAATGAAGATAGTCGTTAGGTGAGGTAGAGAGATTACCACATAATGACACAGATATCTCTATGCAAGTTCAATGAGGTCCTTAAATGGCATGGGTAAATATTAATGTCCTAATGAATGAAAACCTTTCAATACATTGCTATAAAAGTAGTCTCCTAACACCTTAAATGAGCGGGATAAAGTAGTGGTGGAACATTTCTATGGAATTATGTATTTTCCTTATGTTATCCCTAGACACTAAATTGAATTTTTTTCAACATTAAATAAACGCTTTGTTTAATGTTGTATAGAGTTATGTTTTCTCCTCAGATGATCTAAGTCTGGGGTGACATAGATACCAATGTTTACCTGGTTTTAGGCCACTTGATAAGGTCAGATTTAAGATCATTTTAATAGAACTTGATTGCATTAAAGGTGAAATTGAAGTGCTTATGAAGACTTGAATCCAAATTGAATATAACTTGGTGAAATATGTTGTTTGTCTCATAATCCATTACTTAATGCATTTAATAAAACATAACTGCAGAAATAAAGCATGCATAAGGAAACATGAGATGAAAGAACAACACATGACAAGAGATCACCATTATTAACAGAGTTCACCAGTATGGCTATGTCTCTAGATCCGCTTGGAATACGAATCACTATCATTGCTTCTCCCAATGTGGGGTTGATTATCCTTTGCACAAGAGCTACATTCTCCCATGAAGGGGTATAATTCTCCCAAAAGGGGCTTACATAAAAACCACAAGCATGGGTGCTTGTTTCTCTCCTAAAAAACTCTTTAAAGAGTCTCCAAAGGGCTTCCACAATGGCCTCCCAAAAGCTTCCCGAAGTGGTCTCCTACAAATAATACGTGAGATTACCACTCACTCCAAGTATTCCTCTTTTTTCCCCTTAAAATTTGGAAACTAATTTGTGAGTTGGATTCTCACAACTAATTTCTCGTTTTTACAATTAAATGAATAATACGTGAGATTTTCCAACTCACTTCAAGTATTAATCATTTATTACAATTAAATCATTCATGATTAATTAATTATTCTTTGCCACTTATCGTTAACTAGCATTTTAATGAATTTTTCTCCATGTTGTGCAAAGTTAATAATTCCTTGTGTGGAGATCCTCCTTGATCATCGGATGATGTGCCAAGGAGGAGGGGGGTATTGAGGGAATCGTTAATCACCTCCATGGACCTGCAGTAGGGATAGTTGATGTGGCCATGTCCAACCATGCACAGCCTCAAGAATGTGATCGTTGATGCTCCCTCTAGACCGGTTAATGACTTATTCAATGCCCTTTAAATGTGGCACATCTGATTCGTTTACCAGACCATCTGGGTCTAGACATCAAAGTAGATTGGAGAAGGTGCCAGCACGAGAAATTTGTCTAGTGATCGTTCTGCAAGACAACGGGTACAAAGAAGGATCAATGCAGCAGTTAATCTCGCTTGAGAAAAGTACCAACGCCTCGTTGAATGGATCCTTTGGGATTAATCTTTGAGACAGTATGAAAAACAAAAGTGCCAAAGGAATTGGGTCAGTTGCATCTCTCCATAATGGTAGGAATTTGATGGATATCTAGGGCTGAGCATATTTGATTGGCTCAATTGGAGACGGTAGCAACAATCGACAACACGGTAAGACAAAACCTGGACCAAATTTTGTTCACCTACATCTCGAATTCTGGATTAGTGGTTAGTGGGTTCGATGGAAACTCAAAGAGGATATCGCCATGGGAACATGCATGGGGGGGTGCATTACTGGAGCCACCTTCAAGCAACAGAGGAGAGAGGACCTATAGAACAAGCATATAGAGAGATACCCAAGCGATGGCGACGTTATTCCAGGAGGGAACCCGGTCACACATTCAGGAGCACCTAGAAGAGATGGAAGCCGAAATTCACTTGGAACAAACCTTAACCCCGACCCAAGAGGTGGACGAGGCTATCATAACCTGAGTTCCGTATATTGGTTGCTCGAGAGGTCATGAATCCAAATATTGGAAAATGATGGAATTAAACTGGCACCTCAAAATGTTGTTGGGTCAAGTGTTGCAAACCCATAAGGATGCTCAGAACATAATCCAATTACAATTGGATGAGTTCCACATGTTGCTCTTAGAAGTCCTGGATCAATTCCCATCCTCTAGTTCTACGACTAAAGCAACAACGATAAAGAATGACAAGCCAGAAGCCTCAGAGCCACCTCAGAGGTCGAAAGCTTCATCTCCAGCGCAATGAATAGTATGCACTTCTTTTTTTGTTTTTTGTATCATTAGGAACAACCGTAGATATGTTCCAGCCTCTAATAAACTTCAATTATTTCTATACAATGTGTATATGGCTAGACAAAGTTGAACAAAAAACTTGATTCAAACTCTATGGACAAAAGACTTATTTCTTTGTTGTTGCTCTGGTTTTCCCAATGACAAGCCACCAACAAAGAATTTTTATATGAATTCCCAACAATTAAAGTAATATAATTTGCTACATTTACTTTAAAAAAAAGGGTATGTTTTCGCATTATAATATATATAGTTAACAAATGAAAAGGGTTAATAAGTTAAGTAAGAAAGAAACAAGGATTTAAATAAAAAAAATTATCTTTTCCCATTATTGTATCTCTAATTACTTAAATAATAATAAACAAATGAATATTTTAACCAATTAACTTGTACAAGACAAATAGATATCTAGGACGTTTTTAAAGTACTTTCCAAATTTGAGAATCTTCCCATGACTTATATAACAAAGTGTACACGAAGAAAATATTTTAATAATTCTTATCGTATGAATGTTAGGTTTGATTTGATATCCTCTACCTAACATAGATGAATTGATTTAACAATTAATTTAAAAAAAAAGAAAATGCTTAGTTTCCAAATGGGAGGACCTTCCCGTGACTTATGTAACGAAGTTTACGCAAAAAAATATATTAATAATTATTATTGTATGAATGTTGGGTTTGTTTTTATATCTTCTACCTAAAATAGATAATTGATTTAACAATAAATTTGGTAAAAAACAAAACCCTTATTTTCCAAATGGAGGGTCTTCCCAAGATTCGCCTCAAGCATGGAGCGTATTAAAGATGCTCATCTCGAAGGCATGCCACGTGTAAATTTTAATATTATGACGTGTACTGAACAGTGAATCATTTTGATACGTGTCGCATCGGTACGGAATGCACGTGTGGGACCATGCGGGTACGTTTCATACCTAAAGTCAAATGTAAATTATATTTCGGTGCTTCTATCTTACCTCAAATATTTTAATTATAAAAATAAAATAAAATAAAAAATTATAAACACTTCATTAAGTTATTAGTGTTGTTTGAGCTGCGCCAGCTATTGATAGCTAGAAAGGTCCTAACAACAGACATACAACCCCAGCCACCTTATTGAATGGAAATTTATATATGTATTTTCAAATACTAAATTTAAATTCTCAAAATTTGGCTGGCCAACAATAATCATCGGACAGCAATGTCTCAGCACTGTGCAACTAATGATTTGTTTGTGGTATAGGTAGGGATATACATTGTTTATATTATTTGTCATATCATGACCTTAGTGAATGGCTAGCTAGGTTTACCAAAATTTACCTTTCAAAATTGTAGCATTGAAGAAGATATTACTAGGGGATCCTTTCATGGCCTTACCTACTCAACTTTAGGTCAAGTAAGACTATGTATAACCCTCAATACTTTACATCAAAATAATGGAAATACAATTAAAATATATATTAGAATACCATGATGTGCTTATATTTTTAGCCAAAATTCCACAGTTCATGGAAATAGCGTTCATCAAACACCTTAAACAATTGTTGAGAGCCCATCATTAAAATCAAGATTTAGAGATTAATTTGATCATGCACATGAATAGGATGCTCAAACCTCTTTGCCATATTTCTAGAACACATTACATAATCCAAAATTAATCTCATGGTCAAATTGTTGAAGCCAAAAACAAAGAATTATTTCTAACTCATTAGTAAAGTGATATTTAAAGAGCTCTAATCTTTTTTCATGACTAGCAAGAAAAAATGACTAATGTTCTTAATCATCAATGGTCATTAAGTTCAACATTTTTATATAGTCTCATAATCATAATCATGTTGATGCTTTTGTAGCATTGGGAGGCATTCCCACTTGTGAAGTGTGGTGAGAATGCCTCCCTCGATAAGAGGGAGTGTTGATGTTTTCTAGCTTCAGGCAGGCATTCTCACATGGCCATAAGTGTTGGGCATGTGGGAATTGTCGTGGGCACCACATAACACTTTTGGTTTGGTGAAAATTGTCTTTGGAATGAAGTCGGAGCTTCATGGGTTTGGTGATGGTCTTTGTGGGTTTGTGATGGGGCTTCACACCCACAGGAAAGTCTAATTTGATGTTGACTTCTGGAGAGGATTTTATGGTGACCCCTAAGGATTGTATATAAAGGAGAGAGGTCATTGTGACATTTCATATGGTGTAGAGTGTGTGGAGACATGATGGAGCTAGCACAAGTGAGTCTACACTTGTGCTAAGAGGCTTGGTGATTTCAGCAAAGGCAAATTCTGCATGGTGAAAAATTTGTCCTAGAGGAAGAAAAGTCGTAGGGAGCGAATTGTACGGAGATGTTTGTACAAGGGTTTTATGTATATGTACGTGAGTTGTAGGTAGGAACAGTCGCGTACATATGTGGGTTGTAGGTGGGCACAATCACGTATGTACGCAGGTTGCAGGTGGACACAGTCGTGTATGTACATGGGTTGCAGGTGGGCATAATTGTGTATGTACGAGGGTTGCAAGTGGGCACAGTCGCGTATGTACATAGGTTGCAAGTGGGAATGATCGTGTATACGCAGGTTGCAGTGAAGAAAAGTGTGTATGTACGCAGGTTGCAATAAAGAGAATCACGTACATAGTTTTCTATGCAGGAGCAGATCCATACAGGTTGATAGGTGACGTCATCAAGTCCTACAGGTGGTCTGCAGTGGATTTGTGGGCATTGGATATTTCCAGGGATTTGCTGAGATTTGGTTTTTTTTTTGGTATGGTTATTGGAGGACAAGGTTGTCCTCTGATTTTGGTGAAATTGTATTGGCTGAGAGAACAAATTATGTCCTCATATTTAGTGATATTTGTATTGGTCGGGAGGGCTGGTTTTTCCCTCGGAATTTCTGAATTTGATAATATTACAGAACATAAATATTGTGTCTCATATGTGTTGATAATTCATCTCTGATCTTCTTGTTTCCGCTGCATGTATATTTCAGTCAATAATTTTCAATGTAAAATTGTTCAGTGATAACAGCGAGAGTTTTATTGTTAGATCACTAGGAAGCAATTTTCAGATATGAAAATTAGTCACATAAAATTGCATGTGAAAAATGACAAATCAAACTCTCAATGACATAAACTTTCAACTCTCTTTTATTTATCTAAAACAACAAAATCAAATAGAATAAAATTTTAAAAATAAAGATTGTTATCCATAACTAATATGAAACCACTCTGATTGCAAGTTAGATTAAACATCTACTCATTATGAATCAATAAAACCCCATCATATACACTACCAAACTATATACTCACAACTTTCCTTAAACATAATAATTTAAAAAGTTCATTCGCAACTTTACCATTCTTTCCTACTTTGTAGTTCACAAAATCAGCTACCATTCAATCTATCTATGAATTGGTAAGTAAATGGCTTCCAATTTCCATACAAAAATCAATAGCAATTTTAAATGAGGTGGACATTAAAAAGCTTATGGGCATTCACCAAATGCACTAGGCATTCATCAAATACACTTGATTGGTAACTCAATCCAACAATCATATGATTTACCCAAAAATGAAAACATGGAAATGGTTTAACACTAAGGTTAACATTGAAGTCTTGAAATCCAAATCTACTTGTTTTTCATGCACTCTCTCTCTCTCTCACATGTACATAATTTCAGTCCATAACTTCACATGGAAAAGGTTGGTATTGTTTACAGCCACCCATTTTTCTTTCTACAATTTTATGTCCATCAAATAAGAGGCTACAACCATTAATACATTTCTATTCAAACATATTTTTACCGTTTAGAGAAGTAGTAATATCCTCATATTAAAGAGAGATGGGATTACACCCATGGCAATGCCCTTGGTTTCTTTTAGAAGAGCATACCTATAAATGTTGGTCAAACAGAGATTTGTTTTTTCCATAGAACATATATTTTATTGTAAAATCATTTTCCCATTGCATTATCATTTTATATGTTTTATCGAAATAAATTTAGTATCAAAATTATGAATGATGACCACCAATTTATAAATGTAAATTCTGTTGGAAGATTGGTTGTTGTCATTGATGTCAATCCTAGTCATGGATTTTGGACCGCAAGATTGATGAAGGTATTTGGACATGAAGGACAATGCACATGCAGATAAAACGCCCATGGATGGATAGTATACATCATGTTGTTTCCGGTGGTATGTGACACGTCACGTGGATCTTTATGGTTGAGGAGAAATGAATTTTTGAAGATGACAAAGTGAATTGAAGAAGGAAGTACATGTAGGCCCTGAAGATAATTAAAGAAAAGAATTACAAAATAAGAAAGTGACAGGTCG
>JZKD02S2096853.1:328978-347339 GCA_000966675.3 Picea glauca
GTCTTTCATTAAACCTTTCCTTACCTGAGTCATCTCCACCTGTGATGGAGGATTTGGATGTGCTTCCGGGATATCATGAATCGGAAGGAGAAGATACTACCCTGTCGGATGTTTTGGACTCTTACTTACCATTCATCCGGGACAAAGACTCGTCCATTAATCTGCCTATTTATTTGGGGAAGTATTCATTTACATTACCACAACAGGAGGGGGGGGGGTTAACTCATCCTTTTCACTTACTAGCCGAGAGGGAAATAATTATGCTTGGTCTCATGGCCTTGGCTCTGAAATTTTGCCTATAAAAACTAGAAGCACGAGGAAGAAAATTGTTTCTATTCCAACCACTGACACACAAACTACTTCTACTTCCGAATGGGGGGCACTTAGAGCAGTTAAAGCCCTTGCAAGGGTTGTTTAATGATTTGTCTTTCACTAAATCTTAGGGGGACTGGAGGCACCCAGAAAATGGCCTCTGTCAGGAGAGTTTTAGATAAAACTCGTCTGGATTTAGTTTGTTTACAAAAAACTTTGGTTCATTCTGAGAAGGCTAGAAGGTTTTTGAGTTCGATTCGGCCTTATTGGTATTGTTGTGCAGTCAACTCTGTTGAAAATTCGGGTGGCTTATTAGTTGCTTGGGATCCATGTGTATATGAATTAAATTCCTCTCTAACCTATGGTGGAATACTTCTGACAGGTCACACTATAGCAAGAAAAAGGATAGTATCAATTTTAAACATTTATGGACCCTGTACAGAGCAAAGGCTGTTTTGGACTAATTTATCTGCTTCTGGAATTTTATCAAAGAAAAATCTCATTATAGCTGATGACCTCAATGTGACACTATCTACGAAAGAAGTTTGGGGAGGTTCTAATTTTTCGGCACACACATCGGGCTTTTATAAGTCCCTCTTTCAGGTGAATCATCTCATTGATCTGGCCCCTAACAAATTGGTACCTACTTGGAGAAATGGGTGATCAGTGGAAGCACTGATATCCAAGAGACTGGATAGATTTCTTATAGCAGAGGATTTATTGACAGGGATTGGTCTATACAGAACTTGAGTTGAGTACCCGTACATATCAGACCATGCTTCGATAGTCCTTTAGTTAGAGATGCTTCCTTTATATAAATCGTTCCCTTTTAAACTCAATCCTTATTGGCTCCAGTTCTAGGATTTCGACTTATTGGTCCAGGATCTATGGACAAAACCTCAATATTATGATGAATTAGACTGTCAAAAAAGACTTCTATGGAAACTTAAAGATTTAAAGGAGCGGACCAAACAATGGCAAAAAAAAAGAATGGATCAATCAAATACTCATCTTAAATAATTGGAACAGGATATTACAGTTCTATTAACTGAAGCAACTACATATCTGCTTACAAAGGAAAAGGAAATTGAATTAAAGGAAAAGGAAGGGATGAGAAATAATATTTTAAAAGAAAAAGAGGAGATATGGCGTCAAAGAAGTCGTGCCATTTGGATCAAAAGCGGGGATCATAATACAATTTTTTTTCACATTTTCGCAAATTATAGGAGAAACAGAAAATTTATTTGGGAGATCACAAATGAGACAGGTCTATTACAGACGAGTCAGAAAAATATAATGGAGGCAGCAAAGAATTATTTCAAAAATTTCTTCAATGAATCAAATGAAACTTCCATTACGAACCAAGTAAAGGTGGCTGAGTATTTCCCAAAAATGGTGACAGAAACAGAAGATGAGAATTTATACAAGCTGGTAGGCCTGGAAGAATTAAGGAAGGTTTTAAAGAGTTTCAAGGTTGATAAGAGCCCAGGCCCTGATGGTTGGACAGTGGAATTTTTTGTTCACTTCTTTGATCTGGTAGGTGAAGATTTATTGAACATGGTTGAAGAGACGAGGCTTAAAGGTAAGATCCGTGGGGGCCTAAATTCGACTTTTATTGCATTAATTCCCAAAGTTAATAAACCTCTTGACTTTGGGGATTATAGGTTGATTTCATTATGTAAGCTCTGCTATAAAATAATTTCTAAGATCATAGCAAACAGGAAAAAACCTTGTTTATCCAATTTGATTTCAGAGGAGCAACTGGGTTCTTTAAAGGGGTGTTATATTCAAGATGCCATAGGGACTGTTCAGGAATGTTTACATAGTATAAGGAAAAAGAAATTAAAGGCTTTAGTATTAAAACTGGATCTAGAAAAATCCTATGATTGTGTCAGCTGGGACTTATTGAGGATGATTCTTATTCAAGTGGGTTTGGGCACAAAAATGACAAATCGGATCATGAGCTGCGTGGACACTACCACCTTTGCTATCTTAGTAAATGGATAGGCTTCAGGGCTCTTTAAAGGAGGTAGAGGCCTGAGACAAGGTTTCCCCTTGTCTCCATTACTCTTTATATTGGTCATGGAGGCATTAAGCATTTTACTGAAAGAAAGCCATCGAGAGGGGAAGCTGTCTAGTATACAAGTCTCAAGAACTATTAAATTTTTTCATATATTATTTGTGAATGATGTTATCATAATGTCAAAGGCTACATACTAGGAATGGTGGTAGATTGACAAGGTTTTAAAACTTCTCTGTTCGGCATCAGGATTGAATATCAATACTGCAAAATCAACTTTTCACCATGAAGGATTATCGGATCTGGAGTTAGATCCTTTTAAATCCCTTTATCCTTATATTTTCTCAGAATTGGCAATTGTCTTCAAATACCTTGGGGTGTTCATCAAGACTGGTTCTCACCGTTTAGAGGATTGGCATTGGCTGATTCGGAAGATGGAAAAAAAGATAGATAATTGGTGTTATCGCTGGCTATCACTGGGGGGTAGACTTATTTTTTTAAAAGCTGTCTTAGAGAGTCAGTCGGTCTACTGGTTATCATTAACAATTATTCCAAATTCTATTTTGAATACTCTGAGAAAGATTATGATGAACTTTCTATGCAATGGGAATCAGGAAACATATCACATTCATCTCTGCAAGTGGGAACATATATTAGTACCAAAGCGCAATGGGGGATGGGGTCTGAGAAATCTTCTGGATTTTAAATAGGCAATGGCTGCAAATTCCCTTTGGAGAGTTTTAACTAGTCCTAGCATCTGACACAGAGTTATAAAATACAAGTATTTATCTCATCTATTAGTTATAAACTGGCTCAGATATTTTACCTTTCAGGCTCGATCATCCTCATGCATTTGGGGAGGCCTTTTAAAATCTATCCATCTTATCCTTCAATGGCTGTCTTGGAATCCTGGAAAGGGCCAACTTATAGAATTAGGGAGAGATAAGATTCTTGATTTAGGGGAGAAATCTTTTCTGTCTGATATTTTAATTTCAGATCTTCATGAAAGACATATTTATTCTTTAGCACAGGCCCATCAAATGGATGGCATATCTTATTCTTCTTTTTCATGGGTAAAGAGCTATGAAATTGGACTAACTGGTACTTCAGCAATGGAATGGGACAAATTCCGATTGGACTTAATTGATGTAGGGACCTTTCTATAGGACATAGAGGATTCACTCTTATGGACGGGGGTGGGGGGGGATAGATCGGGGGTTCNNNNCCAAGTGTCAAAAATTTCTATAGGGATTTATTATCAACAAGGAATTTGAGATCTGTAAGTGGATGGGGATGATCCATTTGGAAATGGAATATACAATTAAAAATCAAACTCTTTTTATGGCTGGCTGTCAAAGGGAAAATTTTAACTTGGGATGTTCTTCAGTCCAGAGGAAGAGAAGGACCGAGCATGTGCTATCTTTGCAAATCTGATTTGGAATCTATTGATCATATTTTCATCCATTGTGCTTTCACAAAAGATGTGTGGGAAAAGATTATTACCCGGGGGGGGTTACAAACATACTTGGAGTGGTAGGAGTTTGGAGATTTGGATTCATGAATGGTTCGAAAATAAATCTGTACCAACAATATTGGCTACTCATTTGTGCTAGAATATCTGGCTGGAGAGACACCTGGCTATCTTTGAAGGAAGTATGCCTAAAATCCAAAAGGTTTATTACAAAACTTTAATTCAAGCTAGTGTGAATGAGGGAGTTAAAAGAGACAAACTTCCAAAAAGTTTTTTATTTCATTTACAGGATAACACTACCATTTCATATTTTGATGGGGCAGTGCATCGAAGTGGGGTTATTGTGGAGCAGGCAGTGTTTTAAAACTTCCAGATTTTACTTGTATTAGATGGACCTTTAATGGTAGTCAAGGCACTAATACAAAAGCCGAATTACTTGGGGCTTGGGCAGTGATAAGATTTGCTTTACACCTCTCCATCAGAATATTACATTTAGTGGGGGATTCCAAAGTGGTGATTGCTTGGCTGGATAGCAAAGGTAGTCTCAAAGTCTGTGCGATTGAAGGATGGAAATCGAGATTAAAGGAGATGGTGAAGGACTTTGAATACATTAGATTTGATCATATTCATAGAGAATTTAACACTGAATCTGATTACTTATCCAAGCAAGCATCAAGCGAGCTAGAAGGAGGCATCATGTATTACACTTGGCATAATAACAGACAGGGGGAAAAGAATACTATCAACATTTACTAGTAACTGGCTACTTTTTTTTTTTTCTTTGGCCATTGATGGTGAGATACATGGCTATGTTTTTGTTCGAGCTATGCTATGTCTGTTGTTTAGTTTTAACTGTAGTTTTATCATAGTATGATGTTATCCGAGGGTTCCATCAGCTTTTGTACTCAAACTCTTGGGGCTAAGTTGTTTTGGGCTATATGCTTTACATTTTTGTTTTTTGACTGTTACTTTTCTGGAGTAGGAAAATTTGCTCCTTATTCCTGTGGAGAGGAAGTGGAGAGAAATTGATATTGTGGAGGTCGTGTAGGAATTTTTGATGAAGACAAAGTTGTAAAACTTTTATATTCTCTTAATATAAATAAAATAATTTTTCTATTGAAAAAAAAAGTTCAATATTTTATCGAGAGTTAATACGTTGACCATTAAAAAGTCTTCTTTTCCTTGGAAGGGTCACATGCATTTCTTTTAATATATGCCATTAAAAAAAAACATATACTAATTTATGGTCGTTATATTTTTGATAAATAATCTTCTTGACACACAAGGTATCATATTTTATTTCCAGGAACAAAAAGAATATACTAATTTGAGGGCCTTAATCATTTTTTATAAAATTATCACGAGCTCCATAGTGAAATTGGGCGTTGGTCAATTCCTAAAACGCCATGGGATGAAAGAGTGTGTCACCTTTGTGACACTAAGAAGGTTGAATATGAAAATCAATTTCTCTTATATTGTCCAGCCTATACCCATATTAGATCTCATTTTCAAAATATTTGTCACACTACCAACCTTCCTAACCTCTTAACTCAACAAAAGTATGGTGATATTGGAAAACTTCTCTTAATAATTTTCAAACACAGAAACAAAAATCTAAAGAATTGCAAGTAATCACTTACCCTCTTAAGGTCTGATAGATTAATTCAGTCTTAGTGGACGTTAATCATCATCAATAATTAGTTATTATAAATATCCCTAATTATGAAACAAGGTGTTAAAATTATTTATACTAAGTAACAATAATAATTGACAATTAAACATAAGGTCGGTGGAGGCGACTGGATGGTAAAGTCGTTCTTGCAATGAAGGCCAGGTCTTGTGCTCAAACCCGAGCAAGGATGTGGTCTAGTCGCAGAACAAATCTTAACTGGGCTAAGCCTGCATACCTTTTAAGGTCGGCAGAGGCAACTGGATGGTAAATTCGTTCTTGCAACGAAGGTCAGTTCTTGTTCTCAAACTTGAGCAAGGACGTGGTCTAGTCGGGGAAAAAATATTAATTGGGCCAAGCCCACGTACCTTTTGGGAATAATTTTGGTTAAGAAGAGTCGAGAGGGAAGAAACGACAGGAGCAACTGCAAGCTACGGTTTGGTAAGTCGTGGCCACAACCGAGGACAACATGAGTACCAAGGGGGGCGGTAATGGAACCCCCTCATACAAGAAGGTAGTAGTAGACAAAGGGAAAGGCCCACGAGGCGTAGGTTTCAAGGCAACAATGACAAGCACCTCAAGATCATAATCGGAAAAGAGTCAGGAAAGTAACCAGAGGAAAAGTAACGACAGGAAGGAATAAGCTAGAGAACCTCAGAATATTGTGCAAGAAACGACGAGCCCTAATGGAGAAGAAGGGCACAACCCATGTAAGACAAAGACAACAATGATACCTAAGGTAATATTGGATGATCCACAAATGCAACTCTATAGATACCAGATGAAGACACATGTGCTAATATGCAAGTTTATGGGGTTGTGGCCCACAGAAAAAACATTGCACAATTGGATTAAATATCAATGGAAGCCAAGCGGAGAAGTGGATCTTCACTTGAGATCGAAAGGCTTCTTTACAAAAATCTTCATGAACCTGGAAGATAGGGATAAGATCTTTGAGGGTGGGTCATACTTCCACTCCTTAGCAGGACTGTACATGCGACCATGGAAGGAAACAATTTCCCCAGAAAAAGAAACCTTCACAAATGTACTGGTATGGCTGAGACTTTACTCCTTGCCTTTAGATTATTGGCTACCATACACCCTTGAAGAAATAGAGAATAAACTGGGAAAATATGTGAAGACATCAGAAGCAACCCTAGAAGGACGATACACCTCCTATGCAAGAATCTGCATAGAGATGGATGTGTCGGGGGCACTCCCAGAAGCCATAAGCCTGGAATTCAGGGACGAGGAATGGATACAAAATATTGACTATGAGAAGATCCCCTTCAGATGCAGGAGATGTCATGAACATGGACACCTAATCATAGAATGTTCGATGATTAAAAAATAAGAAGTGGAGAACACCAAACAATAGCAGGACGAAGATGGGTTTATAAAACCAAACCCCAAGAACAAAGCTAACAAGAAGAAAAGTAAAGCCCCAACAGGGAGAAACCTGGAGGCCAGGAACAAAGCAGAAGGATGAGACAAGAACAAGAAAGAGGAGGAAGGAGGAAAGGAAAAAACAAAAGCTAAAGAAGACAGGGAACAAGCTACAAATGAGGGTACAGATAGCCCAACAAAAGGGATGGGACAAGGGAGTAGCACAACTCCTATGGCCGGAGAAGCCAGAGATACCCCCACCACCATGCAAGAGGCAGAAAAAGATGCGAAAATGACTCCAAGTGAGGTAGGAACAGAAGATCCGTATCTCAGAGACATTGTGTAACAATAAGGGATCAATCTCCCAAACATACTGGAGCAATGGAAGTGGCAGGGCGTAGATAATGTACCAGTGGAGCAACTAGTACGCATATAATACTTGTTCCTACTAAGGGAGGAAGCCAAATCCAGATGGCTCAAGTGCACACATGGGAGATAGGATACCTAGTAAACAAAGCATGTGAAGGACAACCACAACTCTCACCCAAGAAAATGAGAAGGAAAAAAGGCAGGAAATCAAACAACGTCGCCCTACAGGAACTAGGAGCATTGTTGATTAACTCAGGTAAGATAAAAAATCTCTTTCCCAACTCCCCCCCACATGTTTAAATGAAGATTATAACATGGAATATAAGAGGCCTAAACAACCCATGAAAGAAGAGAATCCTTAGGAATAGACTTAGTAAGGAACAACCGGACCTCGTTTTCATCCAAGAGAAAAAATGCACTGTAGACAGAATGGAAACAATCAGGATAAAACACTAGAGCAAGTACAAGATGTTGGTTGTCGAAGGACATCAGATGGCAGGAGGAATCCTCACCTTATGGAATTCACAAGTGATGAACCTAATAGCAGCCGAGGCCACCAGGCACACACTTTCGGTTAGCATGCAACTCATGGGGAATACGAAGATGATTCTATGCACTAATGTGTATGGACCCCAACTACTAGAGGAAAAGAGAAGAATGCTACTAGACCTAGAAGACATAAAAACCTTCTCCAGTAACCTCCACTGGATCCTGGCAGGGGATTTCAACATCATCACATCACTTGCTGGAAAAAAAGGAGGCACCAGGAAATTGGACAGATATGAGGAAGATTTCTCAATATTCATAGACACAACATAGATGGTGGACATCATAACCAATAAAAAACACTTCACTTGGAACAATAAACGGATAAATCAACATCAGGTTGCGACAAGACTGGACAAAATCCTGATATCGAAATCCATCATTATGCAAGGGATAACCTTAGATTGCAACATCCTTCCCTTGGGAGGTTCTAATCATTGGCCAGTCCAACTGGAAGCAAACTTCCCAACCACCCCCAAGAACAGACCTTTCAGATTTGAGAAATTTTGGATTGAACACCCCACCTTCAAGGAGAACATCAACCAGTGGTGGAGGGAGGAACAACCAGAGCAAGGTAAACAGATGTTCAAACTCTATAAGAAACTAAAGTACATCAAATATAAGCTCAGGGAGTGGAACAGGGAAATCTTTGGCAACATAAACCAAGAGAAGAAAAATATTGAGGACAGAATGAGAAGACTCCAGTAAGTTTGCATAGCAGAGGGCTACACAGAGGATCAAAAAAAGGAAGAGATCCAAATGACCCAGGAATGGGAAGGAAGATGCCAACAGGAAGAAATTATATGGTGCTAAAATTCCCGAAACAGATGGCTAAAGGAAGGAGAGAGGAACACAAAGTTTTTTCATAGAACAACCATTGCCAGAAGAGCTCACAACAAAATTATGAAAATTAGGGATCAAGATGGCATCGAGTGCGAATCCCACAAGGAAATAAAAAATACCTTGGTAAATCACTTCCATGGGCTAGCCCAAGAACCCAACAAAGACCGAACGGAGGCCATCCAGAGGATTACACAACACATCCGTCAACTAGTCACCGAGGAACAAAATAACAACCTAAAAAAACCCATAGATAAGGAGGAAATAGATCAAGTGATCCAAGAGATGCCCAATGGGAAAGCCCCACGTCCAGATGGTTTCACAGTGGAATTCTTCAAAGCCTACTGGGAAGTGGTCAAACACGATGATTATAGGGTGGTGGAGGACTCCAGAAGGTCGGCCTCCATCCTAAAAGCGTTAAATGCCACAATGCTTACCCTAATACCCAAAGAAAATGAAGTAAGGAACCATAACCGCTATAAACCCATAGCACTGTGCAATGTGGTTTATAAGATAGTTTCTAAATTCATAGCCAATAGACTGAAACCCCTCCTACCCACACTGATTTCACAAGAACATGTGAGTTTTGTGGAAAGACGACAAATCATGAACAACATCATCCAAGCTCAAGAGCTAATACACACCCTGAAAATCCAGAGGAGAGGGGGGATGATAATTCAACTTGACCTAGCAAAATCCTATGACAAAATTAGCTGGCACTACATGGTTAAGACTCTAGAATCCTTTGGTTTCACCCAACACTGGATCAGCTGGATTGTCAGTTTAGTCTCAACGACTAGTTTCTCGCTCCTGATAAATGGAGCCCCAACCAAACCCTTCTGGCCTACTAGAGGCATCAGATAGGGAGACCCACTTTCTCCCTTCCTATTCATCCTGATGATGGAAGGTCTCAGTCGGAGCATAAAAAGTGCAACAACAGCAGGAGAAATCACAGGCTTCAAACCTTTCGAAAGCTGCCCTACTTCCACACACCAATAGTTCGTGGATGACACCTTACTCCATGGAATACCCACGATCAAGGAAGAAAAAAAATTCAAAAGGATCTTAGCGGAGTTTAGGGAAGCCTCATGAGCCGAGATTAACCACTCCAAATCAATGATCTACTTTTTCAACACCAACCCGACAATACAAAGGAACCTGGCAGATATCTTGGGTTTTGAGCGCAAAACTCTCCCAACTAAATACTTGGGCATCCCCCTGACAGAAAAAGCTTACAAAATGGAAAATTTGGAAGGAGTGATGAACAAGCTACAGGAAAGGGTGAAAAAATGGATGTGCAGATCCCTCAACCTAGTGGGGAGAGTAGTACTGACCAAGGCGGTGCTACAAGCAATTCCAACCTATATGTTGTCTGTATTTGCCACCCCCAAAGGGATACTACAAAAACTGAGGACCATCCAAAGGGACTTCCTATGGCAATGAGTGGAAACTAAGAAAAAATGGGCCTTGGTAGCTTGGGAGAGGGTTTGGAAGAAAAAAAGAAAAGGCGGACTAGGGCTACAAGACCCACAAGTAACTAACGAAGCCTATGGGGTGAAACTATGGTGGCGATGGCTCAAAGAAACTTCTACCCCGTGGGAAAACTTCTGGAAGGCCAAGTATGGCCCAGACATAAACGACCGAGACCAAATTCGCTTTATGGGCACTAGGGAGGGATCAACCATATGGAACCTAGCTTGGCGCAACAAGACCTGGGTCCAGACACACAAATCTTGGGAAGTAAGGAATGGTAAAACAATCAGATTCTGGGAGGACGCCTGGAAACAGGAACTCAATATGGGAAATCCAGACAGGGAGTAATTCCAACAGGACATGATCGCGCAAGGAAAAACCAATGTCCATCACTATTGGAAGCAAGGAAAAGGAAAATTGTAGTCTCGGATGGAGAGGACCAATTAAGATGGGGTCGGGAAAATGGTGGGGAATTCAACCTGAAGGAAGCATGACATTACATTGTGGATCAAGGACCAAGAAGACCTAATGCAACTATGGGATAAGCTCTAGAGTAGCCCCCAGTGGCCTAAAATAAAATTTTTCAAATGGTTAGTACTTCACAACTGAATTCTAACTTGGGAAAACCTAAGGAAAAGGGGATTCATAGGCCCGTCACGGTGCCACCTCTGTCAAGCCAAGGAAGAAACAACAAATCATCTCCTCGATGAATGCATCTACACGACTAAGATCTGGGACTAGGCGACATGTATATTTCGATAGTCCAATAGGACACGTGGTAACATCTGTGCAACCATCAACAACTGGCAGGAGAGTTACAACGAAAATGAAGAGGTGAACCTTTGTTGGACTCTCATTCCGGGGATGATCATATGGACAATTTGGAAAGAAAGGAACCGATGCATCTTCAAGAATGAAAGTCTTCCGGAAGGGAAAAACAAAGAAAAAATAATCTCCATGATTAGAGAAACGGTGCTGAGCCGCAACTACTAGAATGGGAAAGAGCAACTCGTAGGTCAAGACTCAAGAGTTCTAGAAGATTTCCAGCTAAAAGGCAGGCGCAACCACACACAAAATGGAAGACCACCACAAATCCAACAAGGTGCGCGCAATTGGAGCCCCCCTCCAGTAGGGTTCCTCAAGTTGAATTTCGACGGGGCGGAAAAAGGAAACCCAGGCATGACATGAATGGGTGGGGTTATCAAGGATAGTGATGGAAACATAATCCTGTTGTACACCGGAAGTATGGGAAAGTCAACCAATAACGCAACGTAATTTGGAGCCCTGGAGATCAGCCTCGAGATTCTAAGCCGTGAAAGGATGACAAAGACTATCGTGGAAGGTGACTCCACTCTGGTAATCAACACGGTGAAGAGACTCCAAAATGGCACCAAGGTGGGCAAAGTCCAGAGACACTAGTGCTTGGCACACTCCCTGCAAAAAATCCAGGAACATCTGCAAAAGATGAACACAATGGAGTTGCACTAGGTACGTAGGTCAACGAATAGCCTAGCGGATAGAATCTCCAATGAAGGGGTTAGCAAGGAAGGATCAGAGTTAGACACCCCATGGAGCAAAATCCCAAATGGTCAATTCTGAACAGACTGCACACACCTAGCGACAAAAGACCGTGAGAGAAGATTAAATACGGAAGGTCACATCGAGAGGAGCGACGAAAGGCTAGTAGGTGGGCATGATGAATCCATGCAACATCTTCATGGGAAACACCAAATTACAAGGGACAAAGCGGGATCTGACCACCCAATAGATGGAGGTACGACCTCAAGGTCATATCAATAGGATTAAGTGCAGGGTTAGTGCAGGGGAAATTACAAACGAGACTCAGTAGGTCAGGAGTGATGTAGGAAAAAAGAGGTTACCACGCGCTAGGAGGGTCACTCCCCATCGAAGAAAAGGTACGAAAAAGACAAAAGGTGGTTACACAACGAGCAAGGGCAAGGGACGACGCAGGGATAACGATCGGACTGTCATGATCAAACATACTGAGACAGAGAAAAAGGACAGGAAGGACCAACTCTACGGGCATATCATAATTGCAAGGACAAGCCTGTAGCAGGCGAATGCCCATAAGAGGTGAAGCACTAGGAATAGAGGCAGTTGGACTAAGTGCAACAGAAGAATCCACCACAAAAACAAGGGCCCGACAAGAAGGATCCCAGGGGTAGATAGAAACAGGAGGAGAATTCAGGGAGAGAACCACCACAAACCAACCAAGATGGTGTGTATGAAGAAAACACACGTCGAAAGAAATACCTAGAGGGGCAATAATCCGATAAGCCACAGGAAGATTTCAAGGATGGAGCAAGCAGCCCGAGATGCCAAGGGTACCTTCCAGGCGCTGGTTGACCCGAAAGGTAAAGAAACCATCACTAGATGGAAGAGGGAAATCACCGCCAAGCGCAAGGGCAAAGCCTGGAAGGAGCTGAGCCAGGAAGCGGTTTGGTTAATGGACCTAGGGACCACATAGGCCAGGGAAACACTCTACCACAAGACGATAGAGATGGCATGGCGGACAAAGATGTTAATAGGCAAAGTAAGCACAAAAAAGAAAGATGCCAATCGAAAGGGTAACAAGGCCCATAAACAAGTGCTAAAATAAATCTTGAGTTGCCTCAACACGCTGGACGCTAGTACAAACCGAATGGCAGAGGCCCAAAAGAATCAACAGGAGAAGCTGGAGCGAATGACTGCCCAATTCCACTTATACTTGCGCTACGTCCACCATATAGATATCACACCTACTGATGGGAATGGAGCACCAGCCCGGATCAACAAGACCCATACAGTGGCTTAGAAGGAGGAGGGAAAGGACATGGCGCAAGATGGAAAGAAGCATCTCATAATCTTGGACTAGAGTTGGGTAGAAAATGATTAGGAATATACTGGGTTAGTCTGAACTGCTATCTTGTGTTTTTTTGGTTTTGTTAGAATTAGACTGTCAAAACTGGATATGTTAGGACTGGACTGGTTTCCCAATGTGGCGGTCTCGCCTTAACTCCATGCTATCTCAAAGAACGCAACCCCAGAACCCCTGGGCTGGTTTCCGTTATGGCAGACCAGGGAGTCCGCCCTTTTTTGTATATTAACTTTTATTAATAATACAGATACTCACACTCACTTACACAAAAAATAATAATTGACAATTAAACATATTAATAATTAATTATTATATATATTACGAGATGGATATAACAATTTAACATATTAAATTATATATAAAATATAAATTTTGTGAAAAATATTTTTAAAAATATATGAATATTATTTTAATAAAAATATTTTTAAAAATATATGAATATTATTTTAATATGAATATTTTTATATATTCATTTTTTTACATTATAATAATGATGATTTTATTAAAAAATATATATTATTATTTCTATTACTAATTTTTAAATTAAAACTATTTCAAAATTAGTTTTAAGTTGGTATTTACCCTACAATTTATTTCATAATTACTAGACTTTGCGAAAGATGGACTTTGTGATGAAACTCATAACAACTTGTGTGAAATAGTATGTTATTGGTGTATATTGCTATAAATGATAGTGATTACTCACTTTCTATGGATTCAAGAGGATATGGAAGCCATGGTGATGGATTCATTATTACAAAGTCAATTTACTTAAAAAAAATCAAATGCATTTTCTAAAGTTTGTTTTTTAAATTTGCCATAGCCCTTCATCAATTTGTGTGAGGTTCACTAAATTATTAAACTATATATGAATACCAAACCACTTTTCAAAATATTGTGTGATACGGATGCAACAACTCATGAAGAATAATCACAAAAACTTTGAAGATAGTGCATGGCATTTGTTTTTTTTTCTTTTTCTTTTTCTGCTTTTTGATACAAAGATGCACAACATAAATAACATCACACATTATTATTTCAACACAAGTAGCAATTGAAATAAAAAGAATCCACAACATAATTATATAAAGGTCAATGTTTTCTAGCCTCTTTATATTTAGAGAGCCTATGCGTTTCTCAATCAGACAATCATCCACACTATATAAACTAAATCAAAGGATAGCTCAAATCTTTTTATTCAATCACAAACTTCGAAGTTTGTGCTTTTTTTTTTGATTTTATAGTTATTCTAATTATTCAAATTCCAAATAAAATGCTTTATATTCTAATGGTATGTATAAGAAATATTGCACTATATTACAATTTTTTTTAAGTCACAAAATAGAATCAAAACTTAACAACTGTACCCCTGGATGGGGTGTCAGTGCGAGACAAATGACGTGAAGTGGGAGAGCGGTCAGGCCAACAAGGCAGGGAGTCATGTGATGAGCTCGTGCCAATTACCGTCGCCTCGACCATGCATTAATTCGACTTCATGTCGCTGCAACACCATTTACTCTGGTGTGCCCGACCCTCATTACAGACTTCTCTATGGATTTTTCGTCTGCAAGTGTTTCTCATCCTCGCTCGAGGACCAACCTCCACATCCCTCTGCTGCCCTAGCCTGGATTAACTTGGACTTTCATGGTGTTCACAGCCCTTGGCCCTCTCTAGGCTCTCTGCATTTTCCTGGAGCACTTAGCCATTATCTGCCTTCAAACGAAGAACATTATGCCGCGTCAAAGAGGAAGGCCGCGAAGAGGCTCTCCATGGAATCCTCCTCGGCCCTTAACCTCTGTTTCTCCCCCTGGTTCGCCCTCCACGTTCTCCTCGCCGCCTCTGCAGCCTGAGATGGAACCTCTCGCCTCCTCCACCCCGCCTGCCTCCCGATTCAAATGCCTAGTCATTACTGATAGCTCGTCGGGCTCTCTTTCGCGATTTCCTGCCGTCCCACCGAACTCCAGAACCAGGGAACCTTCTCTTGCACCGGTAGCTTGCTCCTCACAGCCTCCCATGGGGGCGCCACCTCTTTTTCGAAGTGCCCGAAACAACGCGTACGCGTCTACCGACTCCATCCTTGATTCACAGCTGAAAGAAAGTTTAACCATTCTCTATGGTCTAGTCTTCGAACTCCGTCAGGGAATGGAGGACCTCCAATTCCGACTGCAGATTATGGATGGAAAGATCTCGACCCTCCTTCAGATTCTAGCCACCTTCCAGGATGCTTTCCCCTCCACTCCAGAAGGTGCAACTTCAGCAGAGGAACCCCATGCAGAGAGCAACGACAGGAATCCTCAGCCGCAACGTTCAACAGAGATCGTTGTGGAGCAGGTCAAACATGAGGACATGGAGGTTGTGACAGCTATAGGCCAGCATGTGTACAATCTGCCTGGAGATGCCTTGCCAGATGCTAACAGGGACGAGAGCAACGTGGACGCTGACATGCATTTGGAAGGCAAAGGGATAGCCATTGAAGAGGAACCTTGGTACGCGGCTGTTCTAGCCACTTGGCCAGGTTACTCGCCAAGTGTATGACCCCACATGGGTTCTTTTCTTAGTTGTATCTTAGTCAGGTTAGTTCTGTTTTATAAGACTGTTAGACTATCAAATGCTAGACTTACCCACCTGGCTGAACTAGTTTCCCCTCTATTGGGGCAGTTCAGTAATTACAGTGCGGTTGTTTTCAAGTTTTTGTACCTTTGGTCTGGTTTTTTGAAGGCCCTTTATATATAAAATCTCTTACTTACAAAAAAACAAACAAACTTAACAACTGTAAACAAACATGCAAGAAAGCTATAGTGCCAATGATGCTTATGCATCAAATCCCTTGGTTGGAAAATTTTGAACATACTTCTCAAAAGATAGGTGAACAAAATTTGTAGACTGGACATCCTCCTCTACCCCTCTCTACTGCTAATATCCACACCATTTTCTTCAACGTCTTGACCCAACACTACCATACACATGCCCCACTCTTCAGTGTTTCTTCAATTCCTTGCAAATCTGTCTTAGAGTGTTGCACAACCTCCTTCTCTTTTACCCCAATGGTGCTTATTTCCTTACATTGATCACACCCATTGGTGCTTATTGCCTCCAATTTTTCATCTTAGGTACACTATACCCACTTCTTTTTGCATGGACTGCACAAGTATGCCATTCTCCTCATTGTCAACTATGTTATTGGCGACATCCTCCACCTTCTCTACTTCATTTCATGCAAATATACAAAAAAAAAACATATGGAAATGATGAATCCTCATTTGCTCATTCTTAAAAAGTGTTGCTACTATAACACCAATGCTTTTCTCTTCATTTTCTTCATCCCACTGCTTCACAGGTTCTTGTTGCTCTACTTCCTTTAGATATTACAATTCTAGAGTTAACATTACTTTTCCAACCTTGTCCACTTCTTCATTTGAAAGATGTAAATTATATTCCATCCCACCCTTCTCCAATTCATAGGTGTTTCTTCTCCCATGATGCATACCTCTCTTATCAAATGGCCATGGCCTTCCCAACAATAGGCGACAAGCATCCATGGGCAATACCATCATATAGAATATCACCATATATGCCAATATTAAAATTAATCAAGCATTTTTCTCTCATAGTGACTCTATGCCCCTCTTGTAACCATCACACTATATATGCATTTGGATGAGGTGTACACTTCAAATTTAATTTCTAAACAACTTCAGTGGTAACCAAAATTTATGACCTACCACCATCAATAACTAAATTATAGAACTTACCTCCTATCTTGGATTCCATTTTGAAGAAGTCTTCCTATGTTTTTGTTCTCTATCAACCTTTTTCTTAGGCTACAACAACATTTCCCTTGTCATCAAATCACCCCCCCAAAACAACTCTTACTCTAATTCAATCACCTCACTTGCTACCATTGTTGGTTCTACTTCAACAATATGAGTTCTCCCCTCTTATCTCTGTCTTTTTTTCGACGATTCTTGACACTCAACTTCCATATGGCCCTTCCTTCCACATACGAAGCAATTGAATTCAAATTTTCCTCCTCTACCTCTACCTCTTGCTGACTCACCACCTTTGCCAACATCATACATTCTTTCCCAATTCACATTACCGAATTTGCTTTCACCTTCTTCAACTAACTTTTATCTATGCTTCCCAATTCCAAATCCTAGACCTCTCCTCATGGTATAATGGTTTCTCTTCAAATTTTAAGGTTGTTTGATAAGCCTCTACCACTGGATGGAAATTCAAAACATTAAACTCATATTGAATGGAATAACTTAGACCATTTATATACCTAGAAATGGATTCTGGACTCTCCTCATTTTCTCTAAACCTTATATAAAGTCTGTAAAATTCCTCAGTGTACTTCAAGTTCACTGACATATTTAGATGCTTCAAATGTTGCAATCTTCTAAACAAACTTTAAGTGTAATCCCTTGGCAAAAATTTACTCTTGAATTTTGACACCATCCTATCCTAGGTTTTAATCTTCTCTATACCACTACTTTCTCCATTCAATTGCAGCTTACCCTACCACAAAGAAGCATAACTCTTCAATTTTGTATAGGCAAACCTAACCCTCACAAGATTTCTAATCTTCTCAAATTCATGGAACTTTTTTGCCTCTCCTAACTTGTCTATTCATTCCTCAATATTTAAAATTCTAGAATAAACAAGAATATCGAGTTTAGGTCCACCTCCAATTTCTCTAATCATTCTTTCTTCAATAATCACTAGCTCTTTTGGTTATTGTCTCGTAGTCTATGATTCCACTTCATCATCACTTACAATCTAAACTACATGGGAAATACTTCTCCCCTAGGCTACCTCCATGCCATCCATTCTTTCCATCTTTATCAACGTAGTTACTGACTTAACAAAAACCGTGACCTCAAAACAAGAACTTCGACCCTAAAAACCCATATTTTTGGGTCAAAAACACCAAGATCAACCCTTGTTTCAAAAAGTGGTTCTATTGGTAACACCCTTTGTAGGGGGTGTTTAAAATAACTCCATTTCAAAAAGTGTCGCTAATAGTATCACTCTTTTTTTTCGATGTTAAAATTACAACTTGGTTGAAATCATGGAATTGACAACTAGTATTGTTCTAAACAAAAAATTTAAAATCGACTCCCCAAACGAAAAATCGTGCTAACATTAACACCTCGTTTTCTTCGAAGTTAACATTACAACTTATTTGAAACCTGGATTTGACAATTGATATTGATGAGAACCAAAATCATGAAATCAAACTTTGAATCCAAAAGTGGTGTTACAAGTACCACATTTTTTTTAAATTTACAATTGCAAAGTTTTTTAAACTATGACCTAAAAATATCACCACTGCAAATAAAATAAAATAAATAAATGTAAAAAGAAAAGTCAAAACAAACAAACAAACAAACA
>JZKD02S2096853.1:372854-390828 GCA_000966675.3 Picea glauca
AGGTAATTTTTGTTTTGAATAGGTTGATCAAAAATATGAAGAAAGAAAGGGAGAGGGCAGCAAACTGCATATCAATAGGCTACACCAATGGGCAATGGAGTCACAAACATCCTACTCATCGAAGGCACAAAAGTTGCTCAACATAAAACAAGATTATATGCTGATGAGTGGAAGAATGAAGAAGGAAAACATAAGGTAGAATGTTCACTAAACAAAGATCCTCTCAATTTAATGAATCAACAAATACTTGAATATAAACAATTACTGATGGGCAAAATACAATAGATCCTCTGCTGCTTAGGGATCCATAAATCATTGACAACCTTTGATCCTCAAATATGCAATATATTCAAATAAGAAGAAATATAAACAAAGAGTTACAATTTGAAATCACAGCTCTCATGAGTCTTCAATAGCAGTAATTCTTACAATCATAAAATGCCCACATGCTTGCAAATGAACACACACATAAAAATCGCCTACTCCTACTCTCTCTAGCCTCTCTTGGATAATGAATCCTCCCTCCAAGATATCTCTCCTTCCTTAAATATAAATTAGCATCCAAATAACCTTAGGAGGTCGAATCCCATCTCCTCCATTGGATTCTAAGCCTTGGATATAGGTGGCAACAATCAAAGAGACAAAAATCCAACAAATTGCTAATTTAAAGGACTTTGTTGGAAGTCATTAATAAATTGTTTCCACCTCATTGCATGAGGCCTTTGATGGAGCTAAATCCTAGATGCAGGTGTCCCTATACATCTAACTGATCCTTGAGAAGCCATTCGAATCCTCCTTGATAGGTGGCAACTCCCAACAATGCGAATATCAAAACCGTGACCGCTACAGGGAATTAGGTAGCGCCGATGTAAAACAGTTGGTAGCGCCACTTCTATGTCTGATATATCTCAAAAAATAACACATTTTTAAAAACCGAGAGAGGTTTTTTTTATTAGGAATGTGATGAACAAAAGCCTCCTCTAGTTTTCAAAAATACCTTCTCAATTGTTCACAATCCAAGTTTTAAGCTAGTCACTCAAAACTGGTAAAATAACTCTGCATAATTCGTTTTCTGCCAGAATTTAGGTAGCGCCCGCCTGTGTGTCAGTGTGAAATTCGGTAGCATAAATCCATGGGTGATTTTTATGCTTGGAACCTTGTGAGAGTGTTTTAAATTCTTGTTCTTGACACTTGGCACCTTAACCAATCTTGTGCTAACATTCTCCATCGGGGATAGAGTCCTCCCTGTGAGGCTATAAGAACTCTTGTAGTTTCAGTGCCTTATCCTAGGGTTTCTCCCAACCTTTAACCTCTTCAATCTGCTTTGATATGTGACCTTCAGCTGAAACTAAATGCAAATGAAAACTGAAACTGACAAAAATGATGCTTGTCCAACAAGCTTATTGTACACACCTACTCTAATTATTGGGAAAATGAAGCATTCAAGTTGCATGAAACAACCAATGAAGCCATTTAATCATTTTTTCAACTGTTTGAAGCTTTGAAATGTGCTTCCTTAAGCACCAGAGATAATTCCTACTTGAAGTCATGCCAAAGAAACATTTGGCAATACACTTTCCATTGAAGAAATCAATGAGCCTAGCCCCACTTGCTGCTTGCAGACAGAATGCAAATGGATCCTGAAAAACATCATCAATACTTTAGCCTACGACATTGCTTTGTGTTAAAATGAAAAGTACCGCACTAGGTCCTTCCTCCACTGTGCTTGGTTGTTGCATGGCTTGCTGATTTTCTGATTCATCCTCAATGCATATGACCTTGGTCCACTCTTGGTCATGAGGTGTATTAGGACAAAGGCTTAGTGATGCTTGTCTTTCTTTAATTTCAACCTCTCTCATCTGATCACATGGCATTTGATCTTGGCTGCTTGATGAAAATGAGCTTGTGTCTTCAAGAGGAATAGGGGGTTGATAGGGCAGTTCATCACAATTAGAAGTGCTTGGGAAACTACATTCTTCTGTATTATCTTCTGATTGTGATGGATATTCATCATAGCTTGGCTTATGGTCCCAATTTCTTAGTTTTTCACCTTCTAAACTTAGATTATCATCTTTTTCTTCCTTTTCAGCAACAAAAATATGACATGAGGGCTAAAACGAGCTATTGTTGCTTTGATGGAAAGGGTACTTCTCTGATATAAGGTCTTCAACAAACTGTTCATGGAAATCATCTTCATAATAATCATACAAAGGTGAATCAATGTCCATTTGACTATTAATGGATGAGGGGATTAGTACAATAGCTAGGATAGTTGGTTGTTCAGTGAAAACATCGTCATAGTCATCAAAACTTGGAAAATCATGGCACACTGGTTCATTAACAGTAGGAGGGATTACAACAACAACTGGTAAGCTATTAATTCGGTCATGACAAGCTGCAACACTATCCCCATGATGAAATAAATCTGAACCTAAAATGACATCTTGACTTAAAGAATCAAGAAAAGGAGGAGAAAAGGAAATGATGGATTGTCCATATTGATCTTTCTCTTGAGGATCTAGATTTTGACATGAATGATGCATTTTTTCTTGAAATTTAGGAAAATCATTATGAAACTCATCATCTAAGTCTTGATATCTGCAATCGTATCTTTCATCATCACTGCTAGAGGAATCACTTGTTGAATCCTAAATATATGATGCACACCCCACACAACAATTCCCAAAAAGTCTTTCAGCTGGATAAATTAGCTTGCAATGAGAATAAAAAACATCATGAAAGTCCTTCAAAGAGGAAATACTAGAAGCAAGGAGTGTTCTATACCATTGCCTTGCATAGCCTTCCAATGAATACATGAACATTTTCATCAATATATCTTCATGATGGATATCAAGCTGCTACATCAAAGCATGAAATTCATGAACATGCTCAAAAGGGTTGTCATCCTCATCTTCATAAAATCTGGGTAGAATATCTTGCCATTCATCAATTTGAGGCACAATATGTGGATAACCATCTATGGCTGAGAAATTGAGTGGGGAAAACCTCCTGGCCAGGATAGCCTTCATAGCCATTTAATTTGTCTCATCCCCAGTGGAGTCACCAACATATTTTGAACAATGGAGTCGCCATGGTGAATGTGTAGTCTTGAAGGTGTCCAATTTCTGTCACCATCTAAAGTTGGAGCTGTGCAGTGTCGTTCTTCCCATGGAGATTTTAAATCTTCTCAAATCCGTCCCCGACAGCGGCACAAAAGATGCTCATCGAAGGCAATGGAGTCACAAACATCCTACTCATCGAAGGCACACAAGATACTCAACAAAAAAAAAGATTATATGCTGATAAGTGGAAGAATGAAGAAGGAAAACATAAGGTAGAATATTCACTAAACAAATATCCTCTCAATTAATTGAATCAACAAATACTTGAATATAAACAATCACTGATGGGCAAAATACAACAGATCCTATGTTTCTTAGGGATCCATAAATCATTGACAACCTTTGATCCTCAAATCTACAATATATTCAAATAAGAAGAAATATAAACAAAGAGTTACAATCTGAAATCACATCTCTCATGAGTCTCCAATAGCAGTAATGCTTACAATCATAAAATGCCCACAAGCTTACAAATGAACACACACAGAAAAACTGCCTACTCCTACTCTCTCTAGCCTCTCTTGGCTAATGAATCCTCCCTCCAAGAGATATCTCCTTCCTTAAATAGAAAAGAGCATCTAAATAACCTTAGGAGGTCGAATCTCATCTCCTCCATTGGATTCTAATCCTTGGAGATATGTGGCAACAATCAAAGAGACAAAAATCCAACAAACTGCTAATTTTCAGGACTTTGTTGGAAGTTATTAATAAATTGTTTCCACCTCATTGCATGAGGCCTTTGATGGAGATAAATCCTAGGTGTAGGTGTCCGTTGAAATCTAACTGATCCTTGAGAATCCATTCGAATTCTCCTTGACGGGTGGAAACCTCCCAACAAGGCAAATATCAAAACCGTGACCACTACAGGAAATTAGGTAGCGCCGTTGTAAAACAATTGGTAGCGCCACTTCTATGTCTGATATCTCTCAAACCATAAAACATTTTTAAAAACTGAGAGAGGTTTTTGTTATTTAGAAGTTTATGAACAAAAACCTCCTCCAGTTTTCAAAAATACCTTCTCAACTGTTCACAATCCAAGTTTTCAGTTAGTCACTCAAAATTGGTAAAATAACTCTGCACAATTCGTTTTCTGCCAGAATTTATGTAGTGAATTTAGGTATTGCCCGCCTATGTGTCAGTGTGAAATTCGGTAGCGTAAATCCATGGGTGATTTTGATTCTTGGAACCTTGTGAGAATGTTTTCAATGCTTTTTCTTGACACTTGGCACCTTAACCAATCTTGTGCTAACACCAACAAAGGTTCACTATTTCATTTTCGCTATAACTCTCATTCCAATTTTTGATGGTTGTGTTGATGTTTCCCTAGATCCTATTGGATTGGCGGTAGATGCCTGCCGCCCAATCCAAAATATTTGTTGTATAACTACATTCATTGAGGAGGTTATCAGTTGTTTCCTCCTTGAATTGATAGAGATGGCGGCGAGAGGGACCTATGAAACCCCTTTTCCTGAGGTTCTCCCAGGTTAGAATTCGATTGTGAAGAACTAGCCATTCAAACATTTTGATTTTTGGCCATTGAGGGATTTTCCAAATATTTTCCTACTATTGCGCCAGATCTTCTTGGTCTTGGCCCACGATGTAATATCGTGCTTCTTTTAATTCGAATTCCCCCCCATTTTTCCTGCCCCACCTCAATTGGTCCTCTTCTTCTCAGACCCTAATTTTCCTTTTCCCCAATTCCTCCTCCATCTCTTTCGTTATTGTTTCGATCCGAGCTCTATTTTGTGGATTAAACTTGTCTCAGACACTCCATCTGTTGATACCATCCCTTTGCTTCTCGTATTGATGGATTTTTTTTTTTCCTTGCATAATCATTTCCTGTTGGAGATCCTCCCTATCCGGATTTTCCATTCTGGGTTCTTGTTGCCATGTGTCCTCCTACAACCTTGATGTTCTACCATTTCTGACTTCCTAGAAGCTGTGTTTTTGGATCCGATTCTTATTTTGCTAGGCGAGATTCCAGATGGTTGATCCCTCCCTTGTGACCATGAACCGAATTCATTCCTGGTCGCTAATGTTCAGGGCATACTTGGCTTTCCATAAGTTTTCCCATGACACCGAGTTGTCTTTGACCCATCTCCACCAGAGCCTTTCCCCGTAGGCTTCATTGGTTACCTGTGGGTCTGTTAACCCCAAGCCGCCTTTGCCTTTTGGTCTGCAAACCTTATCCCAAGCCACTAGGGCCCATTTCTTTTTATTTTCTATGCCTCACCATAGGAAGTCTCTTTGGATGGCTCTTATCTTTTGTAGTATTCCTTTGGGAGTTGGAAATACTGGCATCATATACATTGGAATTGCTTGTAGAACCGTTTTGGTGAGGATAAGACTTTCAGCTAGGTTTAGAGCTCTGTATGTCCAATTTTTTACCCTCTCCTGCAGTTTACTTCTTCCCACATAGCCATTTTTCATGATCTGTCCATCAGAGGGATTCCCAAGTATTTCGTTGGGAGCGTTTTGCATTCAAACCCCAGAATGTTGGCCAAGTTCCTTTGAATTGTGGGATTAGTGTTGAAGAAATGTATCATGGATTTGGAGTGGTTGGTCTCCTCCCCGAGGCTTCCCCAAAGTCTTCTAAGATTCTTTTATAGGCCTTTGCTTCCTTTACCGTAGGTGTGCCATGGAGTAGGGTATCATCAATGAACTTTTGGTGTGTGGAGGTTGGACAATTTTCAAAAGGTTTGATGCCTTTTATTTCACCTGTTGTGGTTGTGATTTTTATGCTTCTTCTTAGCCCTTCCATCATTCGAATGAATAGGAAGGGGGACAACGTATCCCCTTTTCTGATGCCTCTATATGGACATAAAGGTTTGGATGAGGCTCCATTGATTAGCAATGAGTGGCTTGTCATTGAGACTAGATTGACAATCTAGTTGATCCGGTGTTGTTCGAAACCAAAAGCTTCCAGCGTCTTGGCCATGTAGAGCCAGCTTATTTTGTCGTATGCCTTCGCTAGGTCAAGTTGAATTATCATCCCCCCTCTCCTTTGGTTTTTCAATGTGTGAATAATCTCATGGGCATGGATGATATTGTCCAAGATTTTTGTTCCTTCCACAAAACCCGCCTGTTCCTGTGAAATCAGTGTGGGAAGGAGCGGTTTAAGTCTATTGGCTATAACTTTGGAGATTATCTTGTAAACTACATTGCATAAAGATATAGGCCTGTAGCGATCTGGTGTCCTAGCTTCATTTTCTTTTGGGATTACAATGATCATTGTGGAATTTAAAGCTTTGAGGATGTATGTCGAGCGCTTATAGTCCTCCACCACCCCATAAATGTCATGCTTAACCACTTCCCATCAGGCTTTGAATAATTCCATTGTGAAGCCATCTAGGCCTGGGGCCTTTCCGTTGGGCATCTCATGGGTCACTTGGTCAATTTCCTCCTTTGTGATGGGTTTGCCTAGACTGACATTTTGATCCTCAGTGACCAACTTGGGGATGTGCTGAATTATTCTTTGTATGGCCTTGGTTCTGTCTTGGTTGGGTCCCTGGGCTATCCCCTGGAAGTGATTGACCAATGTATTTTCAATTTCCTTGTGGGATTCTCTTTCGATCCCATCTTGATCCCTAATTTTCAAGATTTTGTTATGAGATCTTCTTGCAATGGTTCTTCTATGAAAAAACTTGGTATTCCTCTCCCCTTCCTTTAGCCACCTTATTCTGGACTTTTGGTGCCATAGAGTTTCTTCCTACTGACATCTTGCTTCCCATTCCTGGTTCAATTGGATCTCTTCTTTTTTCCGATCCTCTGTGTATCCCTAATCGATGCAAAGTTCCTGGAGCTTCCTCATTCTTTCCTCGATACTTTTTTTCCCTTGGTTTATGTTTCCAAAGACTTCCCTATTCCACTCCTTGAGTTTTTGTTTGATGTACTTGAGTTTCTTGTATAGTTTGAACATCGTTGTCCCTTGATCCGGTAGTTCCTCCTACCACCACTGGTTGAGGTTCTCCTTGAAGGTGGGATGGGCGATCCAAAATTTCTCAAATATAAAAGGTCTGTTCTTCGGAGTGGTTTGAAAATTAGCTTCCAATTGGACTGGCCAGTGGTTTGATCCCCCCTAGGGGAGGATGTTGCAGTCCAAAGTTAGTCCCTGCAAAATGATGGATTTCGACACCAAGAACCTATCTAGCCTTGTAGCTACTTGGTGGTGATCTAGTCATTTGTTATTCTAGGTGAACTGTCCATTGTTGGCCCTGATGTCCACAAGCTCCATTGTGTTAATGAAAGATGATAATTCTTTCACATCTCTATCCAGTCTCCGGGTGCCACCTTTTTTCTCAGCAAGTGTAGTGATGATGTTGAAATCCCCTGCCAGGATCCAGTGGAGGTTGCTAGATCGATCCTTTATATTCTCTAGGCCTAGGAGCATTCTCCTTTTTTCCTCCAACATCTGGGGGCCATACACATTAGTGCATGGAATTTCCTTTGTGTTCCCTATAATTTGCATGTTAACTGAAAGTGTGTCTCGTGGCTTTTGCTGCAAGTAGGTTCACCGATTGTGGGTTCCACAAGGTGAGAATACTGCCCTCCATCTGTTGGCTTTCGACATCCAACATCTTGTACTTACTCCATTGTTTTCTACTGATTGCTTCCATTTTGTCTAAAGTGCATTTTGTCTCTTGAATGAAACATAGGCCATGTTGTTCCTTCCTTAGTCTATTTTTTAGGATTCGTTGCTTTATTGGGCTGTTTAGGCCTCTTATATTCCACGTTAGAATCTTCATTTAAACATGTGGGGGGGAGTTGGGGAAGAGCTTTTTAATATTCCCTGAATTTATCAACAGGGATCCTAGTTCTTGTAGGGCTAGGTTGTTTGATTTCCCGCCTTTCTTCCACCTTGCCTGCTTGGGTGAGTGTTGTGGTTGTCCCTCGCCTGCTTTGATTCCCAGGTGTCCTATATAACTATGCATGCGCTTGATCCCTCTGGATTTTTCTTCCTCCCTTAGGAGGAAGAGATATTGAATGCGATCTAGTTGCTCCGTTGGCACATTTTATACTCCTTGCCTTTTCCATTGCTCCAATATGTTTGGGATATCTGTTCCTTCCCTTTCCACAATGTCTTTGAGATCTGGATCTTCTATGCCTACCTCGCTTGGTGTCATCTCCGAATCTTCGTCTACCTCCTGCATTTGGGTGTTGGCATCTTCGTTTCCTCCTTCAATACGACTTGCGCTACCTCCCTGTTCTCCCTTATTGTTTGGATTATCTGTGTTCTCCTGAGTTGCTTGTTCACTAGCTTCTCTAGATTTCGTCTTTTTTTTCCCTCCTTTTTCCCCTTGGTTGGCCCTACCCCGTCCTTCTATTCTTATCCTAGATTCCGGGTTTCTTCCTATTGGGGCCTTGCTTTGTCTCTTGTTTCCTCTATTTTTGTGATTTGGCTTTACAAACCCGTCCGCATCCTGCTGTAGTTTGGTGTTTTCCGTTTCTTGTTTTTTATTGAGAGGACATTCTCTTAGTAGGTGTCCATGTTCATGGCATATTCTGCATCAAAACATGATCTACTCATAGTCTTGTATCCATTCCTCATCCCTAAATTCAAGGCTTATGGCTTCCGGGAGTGCCCCCGAAACATCCATCTCAATGCAAATCCTTACATAGGATGTATATCTTCCTTTTAGAGTTGCTTCCGATGTCTTGACATATTTACCAAGCTTGTTCCCTATTTCTTCGAAGGTGTAAGAAAAATAGTAGTATAGCAGTAAGGAGTAAAGCCTTATCCAGACTGGGACATTTTTAAAGGTTTCTTTCTCCGGGGAGAAGTTTTCCTTCCATGGCCACATGTACAGCCCCACTGAGGCATGGAAATATGCCCCCCCCTCAAAGAATTTATCCCTATCCTCCAGGTTCATGAAGACTACTGTGAAAAACTCTTTCGATCCCAAGTGGATTTCCACTTCTCCACGTGGCTTCCATTGATATTTTATCCAGCTGCGCAACATTTTTTCTGTGGGCCACAGACCCATAAACTTGCAGATTAGTGCATGCATCTTCATCTGGTCCTGGAAGAGTTGTGTTTGGGGGTCTTCTAGTATAACCTTGGGTATCAATGTTTTTTAGGTTTACATGGGTTGCGCCCATCTACCCCACTGGGGTTCACCATTTCTTTCGCACCGTTCTAGGATTCTCTGGCTTCTTCCCCCACGTGATCACTTTTTTCTTGATTTCCCTCCTGCTTCTTTTTCGATCCTGATCCTTAGGTGCCTTTCAAAGGTTCTTTGAAACTGACGCCTCATGGGCCTTTCCATCTGTCCACCACTATCTTCTTGTAGGAGGGGGTTCCACTCCCTCCCCCTTTGGTAACCATGTTGGCTTCTGCTGAGACCGCAACTATTAAACCCTAGCTTGAAGTTTCTCCAGATCCGTATCAATAAAAAATATTTTATGAAAAGGTAAGTGGGCTTGGCCCAGTTAATCATTTTTCCGCGACTAGACCACATCCTTGCTCGGGTTTGAGCACATGACTTGACCTTCGTTGCAAGAACAAATTTACCATCCAGCCACCTCCGCTAACCTTTTACAATCAATGTTATGACTACCCAATCCCATAATGTTTCCCACCCTTGGGAAATCGAATCATTGCAACAAGTGGCACACAACTTCACTCAAGGATACCGCATATAAAATAAAACTCATACAAATCCCCCCTACCCTTGACATACTTTTCTTTCAATGTTCACCTTCAATAATGAACTTCTCACTTCAAATCCTGATTGTCGAGGTGGGATAATGCTTTTTGGGTTCATGCATATTGACTCATGCTGTTGGTTGCACTCAGCTCTTTTGGTGCATGGAGAAGTCAAATACTAAAATCTTGGTGTAGGTCCTCCATCCTATTCATTCTCTTTGTTAAGGTATGGAGTGAATTCTAAATTAGAGATTTCTTTTCACCTGGTTCCCTTCCAAAATTTGGTGAGTTCAATCATGAAGTTTTACAGTTGGTTTGGGTTGGTGGAAATTTTTTGGCTCCCTCCCTGGCTTCTTCATTTCCTCTAGTTAGCTAGGGATTCTTGTTTTCTCTCTGTAATTTGATATTGGCCCCTTGTGCTCTTTCTGGAGTGGTTCCTTTATGGATTTTTTTCTCTCAGTTTCAACTTGTCACTCTCATTTTCTTTGTTGTGTTTGGAGCCCCTCGTCATCTAGGAAGTTTCCCTTTCACTTTTCAAAGTTGGTTCTCTTGACCATACTATAATTGGAGATACATAGGGAAGCTCTCCTCATTGGTACTTGTTACACACAACAAATTGGTTGTGGAATCTTCAATTTGTTGATTTAGGTTTGGGACTTATGGACCCTAATGAGCTTCACCTTATTTATTCCTCCCTCTAACGGTATGAGAGAACACTTATCGAATTGTTCAACACCCTCCACACCCACATTTAGGAGCATTGTAAAATTGATCGTAGTATCAACTTCAAATTTAAACTACTCATGGGTACGATGATCACACAAAAAGAGTAGTTGGACACATTGGCTGCATAGGTCAAACAAATCAGGAAACAATAGGATTCTTCAACATCTAGACAACAACAAGACGCAACTGTAACCACTTTTCCCTTAAGACCTCCTTAGCTCTAACTGAATTTAGCTCCTACGATTATGGGCGTTGAGAACCAAAAGTACCCTCCACAACAATAAGGATCACTGAAACAAGAAGATAAGGGAATATAGTAAATGTTTTCTTGTCTATATAATTCTATGTTAGCATGTTCTCTTTAGTTTACTTTATGTTTCTGGTTATAGCAAAACTCCAGTATGTGACTATATAATACTGGGCTTCTATTCAATTTTGAAAGGTTTGTAACAAAATATCTAGGAAGTTTCACCAAGTTTTTGAACAGTCACATCATGGATGGTTTCCTTTTTGTAAAATTACAGTGTATGCCTCTGTTATAGTATTTTAATTAATATAATTTTCCCAGTGTTTGTTAAAAAAATAAATAATCATCTAATTTTAAAATCATAGTCGAGCCAAACACTAAATTGGTGTATTAGATCCCTTTTTTTTGAGCCAAACACGTAATGATTTGATTGCTAAAATTTAAATTTATCTTTACTCGAAATTTTTTAAACAATAATACACACTAGTGTAAATTCATCTTTATAAAAAAAATTAAATAATAGAAAAATTACATTTTAATTTCTTTTGATCCTCTTTATGTTTAAGAACTAAGAATTCAAATTTAAGTAAAAAATCATTAACTCTCACTAACTAAATTTAATGGTTTTGACATTTTTATAATGATTATTTTTTATAATATTTTTTTATTAATATAATTTTAATTTTTTATAATAAGATTATTATTTATATCTATTCAATTTTTTATGGTCTATGAGTAAATGTATTGTTAATTGTTTGAAAAGACATCAATGCAACATTTAAATTAAAAAAATAAAAATAAAACATTTTTTTTTTTTTTTGCAATATAGGATATGAGAATTGATGTAATCAAATTATTATACTTAATTTGAATGTACATTGTACGCAATAACTAAGAGAAAATGTATGTACGAGTCATTAACTTGAACCTCGCATAGACAATAATAACATTCCATTTTCATCAATTTAATAAATAATTATATCAATTTAATAAACTGATTCTAATTTATGAGCAGAATGAAATGAAAACACATATTTATAATATTAACACAGAGACATAGTGAATAATAACAAATATATAATGAAATTTGTCTTCTATTAAATAAGAAATATGTTGAAATTGTAAAATGTAGATTAAAACAAGCTTGCTAGAATGGTGACAACTTATCTCTGAGAAGAGATGTGACGGCTACACTCATTTGCAAGAAGATCAGTAAAATGAGGCTCCAAAGGCCTTTTTACATCAAACATGAATGCCAAAACCCTAGACATCCACAAACCTAACCATAGGAGATGAAGCACCAAAATTCATGTGGGCCCCGTTGGGGTAAGTTAGTACATCAACTTCCCGGGGTCATAACTTTTTCATACGATCTTCGTTTTAGGCGTTCGATACCTCGTCGGAAAGGTCTATCTGAGAAGTAAAACTTTTTATGAGGTCAAAGCATGGAATTGAAAGCCACGTCACCACCCCCCCGAAAAAAAAAATTGTTTAGGGCCTCAAAATGGAAAACTGTATGTGAGCCAATTGGAAAAGGTGTGTGGCCACTGATATCCACCTAGATCAATCCTCCCTCCTTAGGAAGTAATGGTCTCCATTGCGTTGAGTTCCCCCATCGGATGAGGAAATTTCTACTGAATTTGGCTTCGGGTGAGTCACTTGCCTTGGTGCAGGAGCTACCCTGCTTTGAAAACACGATAAAGATAAAACTTTTGTTGGCGAGTGCCCTTGACTTGTGTGTCCACAATCTGATCAATGGATGCCTATTCCATGCAGTCAGGGTTGAGCTTTGTCGGTGTCAACTGTTCTGCTACCTCTGAGGTGTCCAATAATGGTGGAAAGTATGGCCAAAGGAGGTCCACATTAAACACTGGGTGCAAGCCAAGGAAGAGGGGAATGTTGAGCTCAAAAACATTGTCATCCACAACCTTGGTGACGGTATAAGGTCCATAGCGGAGTGGACGAGGCTTCTGATGGGGTCCTATAAGGCATTCTTTCTACAAGTGTAACCAAACTTTATCTCCCACATGAAACTTGTGTGGCAGCTGCTGTTGATCATGGCGCTGCTTGTACTTGGTATTGGATTTCTGCAAAACATCCTGAACTTGTTGGAGGCGGTGTGGGATCCGCTCAATGACCTAGGTAGCTTTTTCGGCTTCAGCGTGTGCATGGGACGAGTCTACCTAGGTGGCCACAAGGGGTAGTGCAACATCTATGGGGCCCAATGGTTGAAATCCCAACCCCACCTGAAAGGGGTTGTGGTTGGTTGAACTATGTATGGCTCTGTTATCGCTGTTTTGAACACAGGGAAGGCTCTCATCCCATATGTGGGGATGCTTGGAATTGTACATGCACATGATATGCACGATCATCCGGTTAGCCACCCACCTTTTCCAACTAACTCACAAACCATTATAAACAAAATTCAAATATTTTCCTCTTAATTAAATTTATTTTTTATAATATTAATATATTTTTATAATATTAATATAAAATTGAAATTATAAAACATTTTTTTATTATTAATAATTCATTATTAAATCTATAAAATATTATATTACCTTACCTTTAAGCCTATATAGTTTCATTAACTTTTTATTTTTATTTTTTAATATTCTACTAATTTTTATTCACTATTCAATGGTTGAATTATCAAAGTTTAAATGTAAGCCACCCATCAATAATTAGGAATGAAGTTCTTCTCCTCCACATTCAAGGAAGTCACCTTCTATTTATTTAAATAATATTGAATCCAATTTTAAGTAGGGTAGGTATTGTTTATTTTGAAAGGGATATGAGTCCAAACATACTTAGATTCTAAGTATTTTATTTAAACGTAGGATATAGCTCATCCATTCATTATTTTATTAAAAAATAGTTTTTATTTATTTTTATAAATTTTATATTTGTTATTTCTTTATCATGATAACATTATAAATTCAATATTTTATCGAGAGTTAATACGTTGACCATTAAAAAGTCTTCTTTTCCTTGGGTCACATGCATTTGTTTTAATATATGCCATTAAAAAAAAACATATACTAATTTATGGTACTTATATTTTTAATAAATAATCTTCTTTACACACAAGGTATCATATTTTATTTCCACGAACAAAAAGAATATACTAATTTGAGGGCCTTAATCATTTTTGATAAGTGAATATCAATATTATAACATTATTTATACCAAGAAAGAATCAATGGAATGTTCTTGCAAACTTGCATCATTGAATGAAAGGAATATGGTATTTGAGAAGAGCAACATTGTTTTTGTTTATTACTAATTTGGGTTGTACTACTTTGGGTTATGAGAGTAAAGTATTTAGATTTATTTTTGTGTCTCTAAATGATTATTGTTTATATATTTGTTGATGATTTTTTATTATAATATAGTGTGAGGTAGTTGTATATGAATTTTTATTAGGTTTGATTTGTTTTGTGGAGTGGAAAGTTATTTATAAAAAAATATTGGGAAATAATATATTGTTATATTTATTATTAAGAAAGTAGGTGAATTTTTTCTTTTTTTTTTTTCAAAAAAAAATTGTAATCAAATTTAAGAGATGTTTCTCTACATTTATAAATGAAATCTCTAATAAACTTATCAATGTGAACTATTCCACCTTATCTAAAAGGAATTTGAATTGAGTTAGCTATGCTTAACGATATACATGACAACCAATTAAATTTACTCCTTAAACTGATTGTGAGTAAGTGAACCACCTATATATATGTAGCTATAACAATTGTCCAACAATTAAACCAAGCTTAAAAGCTAGTTGATCATCATCATCTCTAATATCTCTATTATAATTTAAGAGATCATCATTTACATATAAAATCTTAAACTATATTAATAAAAAATCTTAAACTAAAAATTATTATATATTTTCTTTTTAATAATAGATTCATATATTTTTATTTATTAAAAAAAATACTTATATTTAATAATTATTATAAATAAAATTATTATATTCCATATAAACATATTCACCCTATACATCCATGACGATGATGATGTTGGAGGAAGGTGATTACCTTGCCTTAATGCACATATGAGCTATCTATATCATAAGGCAAAAACATGCATCTTCATTTACTTTGGTACACCTATTTTTCATGGTATGTGGCACTTATAATTGGTCCACATATTATGACATAATTGTAGAGTTTCAAATTTCTTATACATCTATACATTCATGATGTAAGATTATTCACCATATACATCCATGATGTTGGTTCACCTATTTGTCAAGGTATAAGTGCCACATAATAGCTCATAAGGCCAAAGCATGTATTTTTATTTATTTTGGTTCATTTATTTTTTCAAGGTATGTGGCACATTTATATTTTTATCACAAGATAAAAAGCATGCATCTTCATTTATTTTGGTTCACCTGTTTTTCAAGGTATGTGATATATTTACTTTCATTTATTTTGGTTCACCTATTTTTCAAGGTATGTGGCACATTTATATCTTTATCACAAGGCTAAAGCATGCATCTTCATTTATTTTGGTTCACCTATTTTTCAAGGTATGTGATACGTTTACTTTGTTTCACTTATTATACCTGTCGATAGGTATGGTATATAGCTTTGCGTTAGGCTTGACTTTCTATTAGTTCATGGTTGACCATAAAATATACACCCCTTTATCTAAAGTTTTAAAAAATAATTATTTATTTTAAATTTTAAATCTCATTTATGTGATATCTTATTGGCCAAATACTTTGAAGTCTTATTGCTGCCTTCACTTCCCCCAATATTATTATAATAAATATTTCTTGTTTTTTTATATATATTGTCAAAAGTTGGGGGTCCATCTTGTTAAATAAATAACCTCTCTTTTTTGGCATGGATATGCATTTTTTATTTTTTTGGTTGTTCCCTACATTTAAATAAAATAAAATAATATTTTGTAGGTAGGATTCAAATGGATGACAATTGTACTTTTTCTTTCACAATTATTTGAGTGTTAAAGTTAAAATAAAATAATATAATATTTTGTACAATTCAAASTTGATGGCATTTGTATWTTTTTTTYCACMATTTTTTTAAGGGTTAAACTTAAATATAAGTTTTATTTTTATATTACAAATTTTGAGTGTTAATCTTAAATATAAGTTTGAGCGTTTTACAATGTATAATCTAAATGTTTTATGAAATTAGTTTTTTTTAGATCATTCAAAATAATGTGAAGGGATATTGGTTAGTATACTTGCCGCTTGGGGTGGTATATAGTATTGGATGTGCTATTGATCGTCTATTAGCTGGGGTTTGACCAAAATAATTTTGAGCGTTTTTAAAGGTATAACATTACAATTTGATTTTTTTAATTATTTTAAGACATTTTTCTAAATTGTGATTCGTTGTTCAAATGCATCTCTTCATCTCGACGCATGCGGTGGATTCAATACAACTATTTTTTTTTATTTTATTATACCTACATAGCGGTAGGTATACGCTGCGATGCAGCCTTGTTTTTTCAATGTATAAATGTCAGATAGGAGCTATCTATATCAAAAGGCTAAAGCATGTATCTTCATTTATTTTGGTTTACTAGCATGTATTTTTATTTATTTTAGTTTACTTGTTTTTCAAGGTATGTGGCACATTTATATCTATATCAGAAAGTCAAAGTCAAAGCATGTATCTTCAAAATTGTTTTGGTTTATTTATTTTTCAAAGGTATGTAACATTTACACTTGTTCACTTATTTTCACATTTAATGTTAGATTTTCAAATATTGTATATATAAAAAATAATAATAATATATTTTTAAGGTCATGACTAAGACAAACATCAAATTAGTGTATGAGATCCTCTTGTTTGTGGGACCTCCACACAACGATTTTACTTTTTACTGCTAAAGTCTAGGTATACATACCCTACCCCCTTTTGAATTTGAATCTGTGACCAAAAAGGAAACACATATTCTTAACCATGAATATTTATTATTTTCATAAAAAATTAAAATATAATCTAAGTTTAAAATAATATCATATAAATGAATGATACAAAGAATTTAAATTAGTTTATTTTATATTATTAAACTTGTGACCTTGAAAGTTAAAGGAAAACCTTAAAAACAATGCACTAACCAACTAAGCCACACCTCACTCTTACATAATACATAAAATAATTTATTTTATACTGTGTAATGCATAATTGTTTCGTAGACTTACTAATAATAGTTTACAATTTAACATATTAATAATTAATTATTATATATGTTAATAGCCATAATACAAAATGTTCAAATTAATTTGTTTTTCAAAGGTATTATCATCAATCTCACTGGTATTATCATCAATCTTCTTCTTTATGCCAATGATATTGTTCTTATGGCAAGGAGTCCCCATGATCTTGAAAACCAACTAAGAATTCTCAAGGAGTTTTGCTCCAATATGGGTATGACTGTTAATACTAATAAGACTAATGCCGTGATTATTAAATCCAATAAGATCACTTATGATTCCTTCGTATATGACAACAACAACTTGGAGGAAATGACTTCATACAAATATCTTGGAATTGATATTCAACGCAAGCTCAATTGGAATTATAACATTGAGAAAAGGATTATTGGGGGATGTAAAGCTTATTATGGGCTTGAAAACAATTGTAAACCAACCGATCTTTGGAGTTGGGATAAGAAGAAACTCCTCTTTGAGACTCTTGTTACACATGTTATTCTTTATGTATGTGAAGTCTGGGGCTGTAGTATCTCTCGTGAATCCTGGAGAAAGATAGAGAAAATACAAAATAATTTAATAACCTATAATCTCAAAATTAAAGGAAATACACCCTATCCCATCCTCTTCTTAGAAACAAGCCTCTTCCCCATTTAGAGCATGGCTATGACTAGATACCTAATGTATAAGAACAAGTTAAACAACATGGAAGACAAGAGGCTTCCTAAAATTGCTTCAAAATCAAGTCATAAGCACCATCGACTCAAGCGAGGATGGCATAAAGATGCTCGATCTTGGCTAAACTATTGGGGAATCATGGAAGACACCATTTTGCAAAATAAATGTACTATTAAAAAAATCGTCAAATCAAAATTTAAGGAGAAAATTAAGATATTATAAGGATGTAATCAACCCTAATCCTGAAGATCAAAATTATCTATATGTTTTGCCAAGTGTAAAGAAAAAAATAAGCATTGCTAAGATAAGAACAAATTCTCATGAGCTCCATAGTGAAATTGGGCGTTGGTCAATTCCTA